>JAECXW010000721.1:0-10885 GCA_018153365.1 Drosophila fuyamai
CTGCGTTTGCGGAGGAAGATCCAAAACGGCCCTTTTCAGGGCCACAACATATTTTACCAAAGAAACTACACTTTCAATACCATTTGCAATACAATATAAAATAAAAAAACATTCCAGTTTGATCTTTGTATCTTCCAAATATACATATATATTTATTCGATTCTGAATGCTAAATTATTTGCCGACTTAGCCGTGTCTGCGAACGTTTGGTCAACAGTATTAAATAATGTCTTTTCAAAGATGTAATTCCGCCGCTACAGCTCTCTCAAAAAATTACAATCACTATATTCTTGCTTTATAACATAATTTAAATGCTATTATATCGAAAGATTCTTTCTCTTGTGAACAAACGTTGTAGCCCTGAAAAGGGCTTGTATAAATCAATTTAAGATTTCGAAATCTTAAATTGCGACTGTGAGCGTACAGGTACATATACTGTACTTTTTCACAGTTTACTTCTTGGCAGTGGTTGTCTTTGCTTTCGGCTTCTTAGCTGTAGCAGGGGCAGCTGCTTTCTTTACCGCCTTTTTCGGCTTAGCAGACGCCGCTGGCTTGGTCTTGGGTGCTTTATCTGCCTTCGGCTTCGCTGCGGTCGACTTGGCCTTTGGTGCTGCTGACTTTGCCTTCACGGTTCCACTTTTCTTAGCATCCTTGGCCTTTGCCTTCTCGGTTTTCTTCTTCTCGGCGGTCTTTTTGGTGGCCACAGCCTTCTTCACCTTGGGCTTTTTGTCGGCAGCTCCGGCAGCCTTCTTGGCGGTGGCTCCGGTCTTCTTAACGGCTACCTTCCTGCTTTTTACTTTCTTCTCAGCAGAAACAACCTTCGGCTTGGGATCCTTCGCGGCAGACGCCGACAGTTTAAATGAACCGGACGCGCCCTTTCCCTTTGTTTGGATCAGTTTCCCATTGACGACGGCAGATTTTCAAATACTTCTTAATGAATGGAGCCAATTTCTGGGCATCGCATTTGTAGGTGGCTGTGATATATTTCTTGATTGCCAGAAGCGATGAGCCGCCACGTTCCTTCAAGTTCTTAATGGAAGCGTCTACCATTTGTTGAGTTGGCGGGTGCGATGGCGGTGCAGTGGGCTTCTTTGCCTTTGTGCCAGCGGATGCAGATGCCTTTTTAGCAGCCACCTTCTTCTCAACTGGCGCTTGTGGAGCAGCCACTGGGGACGTGGCCGTTGCAACTGCAGATTCAGACATTTTTGATCACTTAAATACACTTTTTTGTTTAGAAAATGGCGCGCGCGCTTGGTGCCGACCTCCTTCATACTGGTGAGAATCGAGGAGGAGAGCACTTCTACTATGGGTCTGACATCAGTCATTTGCTGTGCTGATGTTTGCTTGAAGTGCAAACTTATTTTCTTGTTTTCAGTGTTTAAGACCTTTAATCGAAACAATGTTGTTAATTCTATACGAACTTAAATGTTTCATGAAGCACTTTGCATTTATGAAAATGTAATATCTTGTTTCGTTGGCCTTTTATCGCTGAATAAACTTGAACATTGTCATTTGCAACTTGAGCAATTTATTTAAAAACCTATTTTAAAATTAGAAATCTAACAAATATTTGTACGATTCTCAATACAAAATTAAATTTGAACTTTTTACTTTAGGAAATATTGAATATGTAATCCGTTTTCATTAATGAGGATATTTTTTTACTTGTTTCAAGTTATGCCCAGTCTAAATAAAAAGTTTGCTTTCAAGGTACATTCGGTCATAGTTTTCGAGATGAAAAATATATAAATGTTGTAAAATGTTATAGGTTTTAAAGATTATCTTAAACAAATCATTTGTATGCTTTGTTTGACCTAATTTTTTAGTTCTGTTTATAGATAGTTTGTCCAAAATAGGCAAATTTGGTTTGGCTATTCCCATACAATCTTGCGCCAATTTAAAAACGTCCCAAGTCCAAATCAAAAGAAAAAATCAAATTGTTTTGTTTTTCGACAAATTTTTTAGTTGGTTTAATAGTTATGGGATTCCTAAACGTTGCTGACTTATTTTCAGAGTGTGTTTTACAGTTTTTCGATTTTTTAATGCGATTTGAATATGCTATGTGGCATGTGCTTGTCCCATACAACCTTGTGCCAGATAAAAGTCCCACCATATACCAATCGTAAAAAATATAAATTTTAACTTTTTCGAGATAGGTTTTGTTTTATTTGATAAATAAGGGATTCATTATCGTTGCTAAACTATTTACAAGTTGAATATAATAGTTTTTCGATTTTTTAATGACATTTGACTGACTTGCCTATTCCCATACAATCTTGCTCCAATTTGAAATCGTACCAAGTCCGAATCAAAAGAAAAAATCGAATTGTATTGTTTTTCGACAAATTTTTTAGTTTGTTTAATAGTTATGGGATTCCTAAACGTTGCTGACTTATTTTCAAAGCGTTTTTTACAGTTTTTCGATTTTTTTAATGCGATTTGAATATGCTATGTGGCATGTGCTTGTCCCATACAACCTTGTGCCAGATAAAAGTCCCACCAAATACGAATCGAAAAAAATATAAATTTTAACTTTTTCGAGATAGGTTTTGTTTTATTTGATAAATAAGGGATTCCTTATCGTTGCTAAACTATTTAAAAGTTGACTTTACAAGTTTTTCGATTTTTTAATGACATTTGAATGGCTTGCCTATTCCCATACAATCTGGCTCCATATTGAAATCGTACCAAGTCCAAATCAAACAAAAAAATCTAAATGTATTGTTTTTCGACAAATTTTTTAGTTTGTTTAATATTTATGGGATTCCTAAACGTTGCTGACTTATTTTCATAGTGTGTTTTACAGTTTTTCGATTTTTTAATGCGATTTGAATATGCTATGTGGCATGTGCTTGTCCCATACAACCTTGTGCCAGATAAAAGTCCCACCATATACCAATCGTAAAAAATATAAATTTTAACTTTTTCGAGATAGGTTTTGTTTTATTTGATAAATAAGGGATTCATTATCGTTGCTAAACTATTTACAAGTTGAATATAATAGTTTTTCGATTTTTTAATGACATTTGACTGACTTGCCTATTCCCATACAATCTTGCTCCAATTTGAAATCGTACCAAGTCCGAATCGACAAAAAAAAAATAAAAAATTTTTCGGATAGTTTTGTTTTGTTTTTCGACAATGTTGTTTTATAGTTTTTGATTTTTTAATGACATTTGAATGGCTTGCCTATTCCCTACATCTTGTCCAATTTGAAATTTGTACCAAGTCCATAAAATATCGAATTGTATTGTTTTTCGACAAATTTTTTAGTTTGTTTAATATTTATGGGATTCCTAAACGTTGCTGACTTATTTTCATAGTGTGTTTTACAGTTTTTCGATTTTTTAATGCGATTTGAATATGCTATGTGGCATGTGCTTGTCCCATACAACCTTGTGCCAGATAAAAGTCCCACCAAATACGAATCGTAAAAAATATAAATTTTAACTTTTTCGAGATAGGTTTTGTTTTATTTGATAAATAAGGGATTCATTATCGTTGCTAAACTATTTACAAGTTGAATATAATAGTTTTTCGATTTTTTAATGACATTTGAATGGCTTGCCTATTCCCATACAATCTTGGTCCAATTTGAAATTGTACCAAGTCCGAATCAAAAGAAAAAATCGAATTGTATTGTTTTTCGACAAATTTTTTAGTTTGTTTAATAGTTATGGGATTCCTAAACGTTGCTGACTTATTTTCATAGTGTGTTTTACAGTTTTTCGATTTTTTAATGCGATTTGAATATGCTATGTGGCATGTGCTTATCCCATACAACCTTGTGCCAGATAAAAGTCCCACCAAATACCAATCGTAAAAAATATAAATTTTAACTTTTTCGAGATAGGTTTTGTTTTATTTGATAAATAAGGGATTCATTATCGTTGCTAAACTATTTACAAGTTGAATATAATAGTTTTTCGATTTTTTAATGACATTTGAATGGCTTGCCTATTCCCATACAATCTTGCTCCAATTTGAAATTGTACCAAGTCCAAATCAAAAAAAAAATCGAATTGTATTGTTTTTCGACAAATTTTTTATTGTTTGTTTAATAGTTATGGGATTCCTAAACGTTGCTGACTTATTTTCATAGTGTGTTTTACAGTTTTTCGATTTTTTAATGCGATTTGAATATGCTATGTGGCATGTGCTTATCCCATACAACCTTGTGCCAGATAAAAGTCCCACCAAATACCAATCGAAAAAAATATAAATTTGAAATTTTTCGAGATAGGTTTTGTTTTATTTGATAAATAAGGGATTCCTTATCGTTGCTAAACTATTTACAAGTTGACTTTAAAAGTTTTTCGATTTTTTAATGACATTTGAATGGCTTGCCTATTCCCATACAATCTTGGTCCAATTTGAAATTGTACCAAGTCCGAATCAAAAGAAAAAATAGAATTGTATTGTTTTTCGACAAATTTTTTAGTTTGTTCAATAGTTATGGGATTCCTAAACGTTGCTGACTTATTTTCAAAGCGTTTTTTACAGTTTTTCGATTTTTTAATGCGATTTGAATATGCTATGTGGCATGTGCTTGTCCCATACAACCTTGTGCCAGATAAAAGTCCCACCAAATACGAATCGAAAAAAAATATAAATTTTAACTTTTTCGAGATAGGTTTTGTTTTATTTGATAAATAAGGGATTCCTTATCGTTGCTAAACTATTTACAAGTTGAATATAATAGTTTTTCGATTTTTTAATGACATTTGAATGGCTTGTGTATTCCGATACAATCTTGCAACTTCCCAATGCCACACCCTTAAACGAATTATTTATTAAAATAAAATAGAACAAAATACATATTTTTTATTATAAATAGAAGACGGTAAAAGAGAAATTAATATCTCATCGAAAGTATTTTGTGGTCCTGAAAAGGACCGATTTGTACAAATTATGCTAGAGCATTGGTCGCTAGTTGAGGCCGTCTCAACTTAAGCACGCTCACCGCGAATGCGACGGGCCAACTGGATGTCCTTGGGCATGATCGTTACACGCTTGGCATGAATGGCACACAAGTTGGTATCTTCAAAAAGGCCAACCAGATAGGCTTCGCTAGCTTCCTGAAGAGCCATCACCGCCGAGCTCTGGAACCGCAAATCAGTCTTGAAGTCCTGAGCGATCTCACGCACCAGACGCTGGAAAGGCAGTTTGCGAATCAGCAGCTCGGTACTCTTCTGGTAACGACGGATCTCACGCAGGGCCACAGTTCCAGGGCGATACCGATGAGGCTTCTTCACGCCTCCGGTGGCAGGGGCGCTCTTGCGGGCGGCCTTGGTGGCCAGTTGTTTGCGTGGCGCCTTGCCACCAGTCGACTTGCGAGCGGTTTGCTTGGTACGAGCCATTTTCGATTTCTATGTTGATATTTTTATTCACTGATGTTCACTTCGCGTCTGAAAACACAATAAACGGTTGGTGCGTTCGCTGCCTGCTTATATAGCAAAATGTGGAGGGTTGGAAAGAGAAAGAGGCAGAGGCCATTTCGTTTGACGAGCGAAGAGTGAGACGAATATATCGCTCGGACTCGCTCGGGTATCTATGGGTTTAGGTATAAATAGGGGCACGCCGAAAAATCGGAATTAGTTCTTCAGTGACTTTCGTGCAGTGTGTTAATAGTAGAAAAGTGAAAAATGACTGGTCGCGGTAAAGGAGGCAAAGGCTTGGGAAAAGGTGGCGCCAAGCGTCATCGTAAAGTGCTGCGTGATAACATCCAGGGTATTACGAAGCCAGCCATCCGCCGTTTGGCTCGCCGTGGCGGTGTTAAGCGCATCTCCGGACTAATTTACGAGGAAACACGTGGTGTTCTGAAGGTGTTCTTGGAGAACGTTATCCGTGATGCCGTCACCTACACCGAACACGCCAAGAGGAAGACTGTCACAGCCATGGATGTCGTGTACGCCCTGAAGAGGCAAGGCCGCACCCTGTACGGTTTCGGCGGTTAAAAACAAGTACAGCTTGTACTTCATTCAGCAATCGGTCCTTTTCAGGACCACCATTACATTTTCAAAGCAGACAAATTTTCAAAACATTTTACGCTTTTTTGTTTCATTGGCTGAGAACTTTAAATTAGGAGTAAACTAAATCGAACTATTAGTTTACACCGCGAGCATTCCGTCAGTTTCTCAAACGGGTAAAGAAATTGTGTTGCAAAACAATCACTATAAAAATGTATTTTGTTCAGACTGTACTGTTTCAGATGCAAAAGCAATCCGTCTGATAAAGGTATACAATAAAATTATTATTTAATTTCCCGAACATTTTTAAAAGCAAAGATACCGTGTTTACTAGATACATATTGATTGCAAAAAATTATTTTATTCGAAATATTTTTGATGCGGGATTTTCTATTTGAAAATCATAACAATTCTTTGGAAATACTTGGTCGTCCTGAAAAGGACGGTTGGGTATGTTTATGTACAAGTATGTAGTTGTCTCTGCTTTTGGAACGTTTAAGCCTTCTTCTCGGTCTTCTTGGGCAACAGAACAGCCTGGATATTGGGCAATACTCCACCCTGGGCAATGGTGACGCCGGAGAGCAGCTTGTTCAATTCCTCGTCGTTGCGAATGGCCAGCTGCAGATGACGCGGTATAATCCTAGTCTTCTTGTTGTCACGAGCAGCATTGCCAGCCAACTCGAGAACCTCGGCGGCCAGATATTCCATCACGGCAGCCAGGTAAACCGGAGCGCCGGCACCAACACGCTCGGCATAGTTGCCCTTCCGGAGCAGACGGTGAATACGGCCCACTGGAAACTGAAGACCGGCCCGGTTGGAGCGGGACTTTGCCTTTCCCTTAACTTTGCCACCTTTTCCACGACCAGACATTTTGCTTTATTTCACTTAGTTCACTTAACACACAAAAACGAATGCTCGAGAAAATTTATTTATAGCCACATATTTTTTATTATATTTTGCCTGCCTGCGCGTTCATTTAGGGGTGGGTGCCTTAGACCTGAAAAGGTTGCTCGAAAAAAAGTATAACCGTGAACGCGTTTCTCGTTCTCCGTTATGATCAGTGAATTGTGTGTGTGGAATTAAAAGTAAAGTGAAATAATGCCGCCGAAAACTAGTGGAAAGGCAGCCAAGAAGGCTGGCAAGGCTCAGAAGAACATCACCAAGACCGACAAGAAGAAGAAGCGCAAGAGGAAGGAGAGCTATGCCATCTACATCTACAAGGTCCTCAAGCAGGTCCATCCTGACACCGGCATTTCGTCGAAGGCGATGAGCATCATGAACAGCTTCGTGAATGACATCTTCGAGCGTATTGCTGCCGAGGCTTCTCGTCTGGCCCACTACAACAAGCGGTCGACCATTACCAGTCGGGAAATCCAAACGGCTGTTCGCCTGCTTCTGCCCGGAGAGTTGGCCAAGCACGCCGTCAGTGAGGGAACCAAGGCTGTCACCAAGTACACCAGCTCCAAGTAAAATTTCTGCGTTTGCGGAGGAAGATCCAAAACGGCCCTTTTCAGGGCCACAACATATTTTACCAAAGAAACTACACTTTCAATACCATTTGCAATACAATATAAAATAAAAAAACATTCCAGTTTGATCTTTGTATCTTCCAAATATACATATATATTTATTCGATTCTGAATGCTAAATTATTTGCCGACTTAGCCGTGTCTGCGAACGTTTGGTCAACAGTATTAAATAATGTCTTTTCAAAGATGTAATTCCGCCGCTACAGCTCTCTCAAAAAATTACAATCACTATATTCTTGCTTTATAACATAATTTAAATGCTATTATATCGAAAGATTCTTTCTCTTGTGAACAAACGTTGTAGCCCTGAAAAGGGCTTGTATAAATCAATTTAAGATTTCGAAATCTTAAATTGCGACTGTGAGCGTACAGGTACATATACTGTACTTTTTCACAGTTTACTTCTTGGCAGTGGTTGTCTTTTTTTGCTTTCGGCTTCTTAGCTGTAGCAGGGGCAGCTGCTTTCTTTACCGCCTTTTTCGGCTTAGCAGACGCCGCTGGCTTGGTCTTGGGTGCTTTATCTGCCTTCGGCTTCGCTGCGGTCGACTTGGCCTTTGGTGCTGCTGACTTTGCCTTCACGGTTCCACTTTTCTTAGCATCCTTGGCCTTTGCCTTCTCGGTTTTCTTCTTCTCGGCGGTCTTTTTGGTGGCCACAGCCTTCTTCACCTTGGGCTTTTTGTCGGCAGCTCCGGCAGCCTTCTTGGCGGTGGCTCCGGTCTTCTTAACGGCTACCTTCCTGCTTTTTACTTTCTTCTCAGCAGAAACAACCTTCGGCTTGGGATCCTTCGCGGCAGACGCCGACAGTTTAAATGAACCGGACGCGCCCTTTCCCTTTGTTTGGATCAGTTTCCCATTGACGACGGCAGATTTTAAATACTTCTTAATGAATGGAGCCAATTTCTGGGCATCGCATTTGTAGGTGGCTGTGATATATTTCTTGATTGCCAGAAGCGATGAGCCGCCACGTTCCTTCAAGTTCTTAATGGAAGCGTCTACCATTTGTTGAGTTGGCGGGTGCGATGGCGGTGCAGTGGGCTTCTTTGCCTTTGTGCCAGCGGATGCAGATGCCTTTTTAGCAGCCACCTTCTTCTCAACTGGCGCTTGTGGAGCAGCCACTGGGGACGTGGCCGTTGCAACTGCAGATTCAGACATTTTTGATCACTTAAATACACTTTTTTGTTTAGAAAATGGCGCGCGCGCTTGGTGCCGACCTCCTTCATACTGGTGAGAATCGAGGAGGAGAGCACTTCTACTATGGGTCTGACATCAGTCATTTGCTGTGCTGATGTTTGCTTGAAGTGCAAACTTATTTTCTTGTTTTCAGTGTTTAAGACCTTTAATCGAAACAATGTTGTTAATTCTATACGAACTTAAATGTTTCATGAAGCACTTTGCATTTATGAAAATGTAATATCTTGTTTCGTTGGCCTTTTATCGCTGAATAAACTTGAACATTGTCATTTGCAACTTGAGCAATTTATTTAAAAACCTATTTTAAAATTAGAAATCTAACAAATATTTGTACGATTCTCAATACAAAATTAAATTTGAACTTTTTACTTTAGGAAATATTGAATATGTAATCCGTTTTCATTAATGAGGATATTTTTTTACTTGTTTCAAGTTATGCCCAGTCTAAATAAAAGTTTGCTTTCAAGGTACATTCGGTCATAGTTTTCGAGATGAAAAATATATAAATGTTGTAAAATGTTATAGGTTTTAAAGATTATCTTAAACAAATCATTTGTATGCTTTGTTTGACCTAATTTTTTAGTTCTGTTTATAGATAGTTTGTCCAAAATAGGCAAATTTGGTTTGGCTATTCCCATACAATCTTGCGCCAATTTAAAAACGTCCCAAGTCCAAATCAAAAGAAAAAATCAAATTGTTTTGTTTTTCGACAAATTTTTTAGTTGGTTTAATAGTTATGGGATTCCTAAACGTTGCTGACTTATTTTCAGAGTGTGTTTTACAGTTTTTCGATTTTTTAATGCGATTTGAATATGCTATGTGCTGTGCTTGTCCCATACAACCTTTGAGATAAAAGTCCCCCATATACCAATGTAAAAAAAAAAATTTTTCGAGATAGGTTTTTTTTATTTTAGAGTTGTGTGATTTTTTTACAGTTTTTCGATTTTTTTAATGCGATTTGAATATGCTATGTTTTTCGATTTTTTAATGATTTGATTCTTTGGCTTCTTTCCCATACAATTCTTATTAAATTTAATTTCCAAGTCAAATCAAAAAAAAATCAATTGTATTGTTTTTATTTTTGTTTGTTTAATAGTAATGTGGCATGTGCTTGTCCCATACAACCTTGTGCCAGATAAAAGTCCCACCATATACCAATCGTAAAAAATATAAATTTTAACTTTTTCGAGATAGGTTTTGTTTTATTTGATAAATAAGGGATTCATTATCGTTGCTAAACTATTTACAAGTTGAATATAATAGTTTTTCGATTTTTTAATGACATTTGACTGACTTGCCTATTCCCATACAATCTTGCTCCAATTTGAAATCGTACCAAGTCCGAATCAAAAGAAAAAATCGAATTGTATTGTTTTTCGACAAATTTTTTAGTTTGTTTAATAGTTATGGGATTCCTAAACGTTGCTGACTTATTTTCAAAGCGTTTTTTACAGTTTTTCGATTTTTTTAATGCGATTTGAATATGCTATGTGGCATGTGCTTGTCCCATACAACCTTGTGCCAGATAAAAGTCCCACCAAATACGAATCGAAAAAAATATAAATTTTAACTTTTTCGAGATAGGTTTTGTTTTATTTGATAAATAAGGGATTCCTTATCGTTGCTAAACTATTTACAAGTTGACTTTAAAAGTTTTTCGATTTTTTAATGACATTTGACTGACTTGCCTATTCCCATACAATCTTGCTCCAATTTGAAATTGTACCAAGTCCGAATCAAAAGAAAAAATCGAATTGTATTGTTTTTCGACAAATTTTTTAGTTTGTTTAATAGTTATGGGATTCCTAAACGTTGCTGACTTATTTTCATAGTGTGTTTTACAGTTTTTCGATTTTTTAATGCGATTTGAATATGCTATGTGGCATGTGCTTGTCCCATACAACCTTGTGCCAGATAAAAGTCCCACCATATACCAATCGTAAAAAATATAAATTTTAACTTTTTCGAGATAGGTTTTGTTTTATTTGATAAATAAGGGATTCATTATCGTTGCTAAACTATTTACAAGTTGAATATAATAGTTTTTCGATTTTTTAATGACATTTGAATGGCTTGCCTATTCCCATACAATCTTGCTCCAATTTGAAATCGTACCAAGTCCGAATCAAAAGAAAAAATCGAATTGTATTGTTTTTCGACAAATTTTTTAGTTTGTTTAATAGTTATGACTCAAAC
>JAECXW010000723.1:0-173578 GCA_018153365.1 Drosophila fuyamai
GGTAAGATTTTCTAAAGTACGGGAATACAAATTAATTTAAATTCTAATTTCAGGCACGACAGTAAGCCACACGAACTGCTGAACCGTGCGATAATTAAGGGTGTCTTTGAATTAGGTGGGTCCCGAATCGGTACCGCGCCAAGCCAGCGCACCCGGACCGCGGCGTTCGAAATGCTAAGTGATATGAGTCGCGTCGTGGTCCGCCGCTATGCTGCGGGGCTTCTACGATGCTGCCCGGAACGGACTCCACCCGGGTAACGTTGAATTTTTTGTTGCGCTAATCGTGGAGGGCTTTTTTGCCTGCGGCGGTTGGGGGATCGGTGTCTGGCAGAATCCGTTTGGAGTTCCTAATTTGCCTGCGGGCCCACGCTTGCCAGTAAGCACTGACTTTGTTTTTGTTGCTCTTCTTTTTAATTGTGCTGCTTTTTTTCTTTTTTACCCGGCTGTCCTTGGCGTGATTCACACCTATCTGACGTCTTACACGAATCGCTGGCAGCTGGGACTTCTCTCTTTTTTTCACGGGCCTCTGCGGTGATCCCCGGGGGGGAGGAAACCGGACGCTGCAGTGAAAACACCTCGCCAACCGTCCCGACAGATCCATCATGGACATGAACCACTTCAATGGAGCATGGTCTGTGATGCGGGTGAATGCCTCCCTTCACAGCCGGCCGGAACTTCCGAATGGCCATGAGAACCGCAAGACCCTCCTTCTTGGCCAGAGCTTTTACCTGATGTTTATCTTTAGCGAGGATAAAAGGTGACCGCCAAGCTCTTGTCCGTCGTCTTCTCGCTGGGAAAGCACACGCTTCCGTCTGCAAGCACCGAACTGGTGCAGTCGTTAACACCATCTTCCAAGACTCTACCCATCAAGCTGACGCCTCGGGGACTCAATGAAAACTTCGAGTTTCCAGTTTTCTTCAATGATTGCGAAGTGAGCGGCCAGAACAACGTCGCGAAGTTCTTTTATGAACCGGCAATTCCATCCAGCAGTTCCAAGACTAAAAATGATAGACCACAGGCTCCTGGCGTCCTCCTGATTGCTGCTACTCGTCCTGGATCCATTCGCTGACGACCTCCCCACCAACGATAAAGCAACGATTTAAAGCAAAAACGGGGACGAGGGTTAAGCCCTCAGGAATCTGCGACTCGCCGAAGGCCACCTGAAATGCATCTGGATTTCTCCACCAACCGCTGCGCTGGATTGCAGGGCCCGAAGAACTTCTTGCGGAACCAGTGAGCCAGGCTGGAGGCCTCATGAGGCACCCAGTTCCTTCTTTTCGGGTTAACTCGATCTGCCAGAGGTACGAGCTTCAAATCCACGCTGGAAATGTAAAACGTTTGGTCGGTCGATTCAGCAGATGATTCCGTCATTTCTTTGCAGCGGTGGCGGCGTCTTTGATGGTCAGATCGTTCAATTTGCGGGCATTGTCCTAGCAGAACCGATATTTTCAGATGCTCGATACTACCGTCGATCCGGTTGCTCTACGGGCTCTTTCTCCCCTCTGTATAACTCCAAGCTCTTTGATCTTGTGCATCCATCCTCTCTTTTTTCTCGCATGTGTGGCTGGAGACATCGCGGCGACCGATCCTTAAAGATTTCTTCCCGAATGAGCTTGATCGTCTTTTTTTTTAGAGTGGTCGTTCCCAGACCCATCGCGCCTCAAGTAATGCGGCCTCCTCCTGGATCTCCTTTACCTCTCGTGCCGTTGGCCTCGTCGAATGTCTTAGTGCTCCATATTCCTAGCGTGGATTTCGACTGTACCTTCTTCCACACGCTTTACGGATTAAGCTGTGGCCTATCTGCCCCCGGAACCAAGCCAAACGCCTGCCAGAGAGTCCACTCCAAAATAACTTTCCTGCTACAAGAAGCCAAGAACCCACATATCACAGGATCCGCTTTATCTGTGTAGCACTCCACAGGTAAGTTCGACGCGTCCTATATCTAACTGTCCTCTCCAGACGCATAGTTCGGACCTCGGATAGAATTTCTGGACTGGAACGTAACACGCTTCGACCAGCTGTCCTTTTGCCCCAACAAGGTCGTCCACCTTGCAGTGTCCAATAAGCCAGTCCAGCTGCCTGGTCTGGACTCGGAGTTCGGCGAACGAATAACACAGCGGTGCCACTTCGCGTCGTCTGGCTGGGCGTTTCCGAAATATGCCATCGTCATGTCTCTTTTTTTTTTTTTTTTCGTTCACATGGCGGCTTTAACTGGTGCTCGGAAGTTCTTCCTGGTCTCAAAGTATCGACGCATCTTCCCCCCATAGGGTGAGTACCAAACCTTTTTTTTTTTTATTCACATTTGTTCGCCCGGGACTCTTGTGTCTGAAAGCGCATCCTTCCCGCCACTCTGATCGCCCAGCCGACCGTTTCCGCACCAGGCCGGGCCATTTCGGAGACTTGCACTTTGTCTGTCCGCGTCCCGAAACCCGTGGTCTAAGGCTCCACAATTCCAGCATCCCGCACTTTCGGAACAGTTTCCGAGCCTTCGCATCTTATCCATCTGCCACTGCAGAATCCTCTACCTGGTGTCGGGGACCAACTGCACCAACCTGGCGTGGCCCTTCTCCGCGAGGATAATAGCATCGGTGCGCAGGCCTCGTCGGTCCACGTGCGCTCCTTCCCTGGCTACAATCCACCCGTCAGCATCCACTGCATAAACGATCTTTGCGATGATTCCCTCAAACGCTTTTTATTATTTTCTCATCTGTCGCTCAGACAGTGGTTTTTCAGGCAGAGGCTAGCCTCCTGCATTGCATGGACATAATCTCCACGGTTTCCTCCCGGCTGCCGCTCCTCTGCAGAAGATGATGCATCCGGTCGGCTTTCCCTTCTTAGCATCTGTCCACCCTGCAGTGACGTGCACTGGGAATGGTGGAGCACCTCCCTGTCAAGGGCACTGGTACTGCCGCTGCAGGAACCTAGACGGAACTGGAAATCCTCTACCGAGTTTCGCTTGTCTTTGCCATCAAAAGAAACGCCCCACCACCTGTTTGGCTGCCGCCACAGCCGGCCCTGTATTGGCAAAGAAACGCGGCCCTGAAGGCGGAAATCGGAAGCCCTCCCGGACTCGACTCCTGAACTTTTTTCCTTTGGTTCATGTTGCCGCCTGAGCCAATGCCACGTTTACGGCCGACCCGCCGCGTTGTTCATTTGCTCCAGAACTTGGTGTTGCGTGGGATCTGTTCCCACCTGATGTCCCCCTGCGTGCAGCTCCCTGACGAACATCGACCCAACGGAGTCCCTTTTATCTGATGCTGCCATACGATCGATATACGACGTTGTTCGGCCCCGGCAAACCCTCGTTTACATCAGTGGACCACAGTTTCTTATCTTCTTCGGCGGGAGGAACCTTCGATCGGCAGCTCCCAATTGAAGGAATCTTCATCGCCCAAAACAACAAAAACAAAAATATAAATATCTCCCTAAGAATTCATATATAGACACTCGAAAATAATCACCAAAAGAAAAACTACTTAAGAAGAATAATAAATATTAAAAATAAAGACCCCAGCAAATAATAAATAAACAGATAAACATATATATAATAACAAATTCGGGTTTTAGCTTTTTGGAAATAAATATAATTTTTTATTTATCAAAATAGTGTGTAAACGCGAACTGGGAGAGATAGGTCTGCTTCTTACAAGATTCAACTTAAACTCAAACTTACCAACTAAGCTGGCGCTTATCAAACCTTCTTGATTGGGAGAAAGGACCTTATTGTTAAATTGAGAGTGTCCAAAATGAGGAGCACTGAGTATGAGAGGATCTAGGGTTTGGTTACGTTTGCAATTTTACAGTATTGGGGGATAAAAGCTTTTTGGAGTTTGGGGGACATTTGTTTATAATGCAAGAGGATGTTTACATTAATTGGTCAGTCGTGGGAGCCGAGGGACAATTTGGGGTTCTTTCATTTGTTTATAACTCCAAGAGGATGTTTATTAATCTGGCGACTCTTGGGAGCCGATGATTTTGGGTGTGACAAATGCGTAATGTAAATATGTTTATGTGACAGATATGTGGGTGTGGGTATGTTACTGTTTATATAGTAGATATGTGGGTGTGGGTATGTTTACTTCCCATCCATTAGAAAAAAGCGCACTCTCCTCAGGCGGAAGATATATTAGGGTTTATGTGAGTGGGTATATTAGTTTGTGTAGTATTTTCGTTTATTGTAGGGTATTTTCATTTGGTGCAATATTGTTTAACTCTGTTAGATTTTCTGGGTTTTTAGTATTGTTTTTGTTTTGATTTTTATATTTAATGTCACAATGTTTTTGAATAACCCTTAAATTTATAAATGAAGTAAAGAATTAAAATTATAATTATTACAACGTTTAAGAGTAGTAAGTATTATAATTTGAAATGTGTTATTTTTTCTTGTATGTGTTCTTGTTATGTCTTTGCTTCAATTATTGACAGTGGTTCTAACCATTGTTACATTATTGTTTAACATAAATAGTTTGTGGGTAATCCATTATAGTATTTGTTATTAGATTTTCTTTGATTTGTACAGAACAATTAAATGCTTTTCCGTTTTTATTTCCTTCGACAACTATTGTTTGATTTATACATGTTTGGTTTAAAAATAGTTTTCGGTAAATTCCCAATATTATAATGTTTGGCTCTATATAATTTTGTTTCATATTTTTGTGTATTTACATTCCGGCACTTGTTTGGTTTATTATTCCTATAATGCATTTATTTGTAACTCTTTCTTTTGTTGTTAAATGAAAATCTCTGATTGTTTTGAAAAATAATATTTGTCTTCTGTAAAAGGTCTCTATTAAGCACTCATTAAAAATTCATTTGGGTAAGGCAAAATTTTGATCATTGAAGTTTTTATAATGTCTTTTGGGTTATGAGATATTATCTTCTATTTGATTAGTTATTGTTTTGAAGTAACCAAGTAGAGGTTTTTATTATTAATAGTTTTCCAGAATTAGCGTGTGTTAAAAGTATCGCTTAGGAATTTAGGGTTAAATCACTAGTCTAGTGTTCCAGTTCCTAAGTTCTGCAATGCCTCTTTATATTCAGTAAATTCTTGTAGATTAAAAATAAGTATTGCTAGCCTTTCATCTACATCATTGACCAAGCTTAAATGATTTATTGTTTCAATACCTTTGTTTACTGCATCTATCTACTTTATTAAGTTCCATTAACTTGAATTGTGTTTTCTTCTAAATTCTTTCAATTTTATTTATTAATTCTTCTTTTATCTTGTTCATCCAATGTTCCAAATAGATATTTGTATGTTGTGCCTATAAATTTAAAAGACCCTTTTGCCACGTTTTGCAATTCTAATTCCATTCATTTTCTCTGTTTAATTTTCTGTTGAGTATATAACTTGTTTTAAACCTGAAAATTCTTCTGATTGTTTAATTAAATTAGTATATGTTAGTTCAGTTTTGGTTAAGTTGACGGTTAAACAATGATATTCGTAATTAGATGGTAAGTCCAACGTTCCTGTTTTAAATATTAAATAACCGTTTTTTCTTGAACGGGGATTGATTTCCAAATTTTGGCCAGTGGTAAGTTTTGTAAAATGTATTAAAATTAATAGAATGTTGATAGTGTTGATCAACAAGTTAGTTTGGTTTTCATTTGGCGTGCATCTGGAATTATCGTATTTATTTTCTTTAATTTTCTTTGTTTTCTTATATTTAGACTTATAATGTATTATTTTTTCCTCTGTTAACTTCTTCGTAATGATTATCATCTAATTTTGTGATTTTTCCTGTCTTTTTAAACGGATTAGTGGTTTTTGATTTTACTAGTGGAGCTTGTCGATATCTAGTATCAAATTCAAATTTGTTTCGTGATTCATTAAGTTTCTCTATTTTATTAATTTTTATTTGACTGGGTGTATTATATTTTGGTGTTCCAGCAAAAATAAAATCCGATTTGAAAAATTTCTTCTACATTTCGATAGGTATTGATAAACCAAAATAAAACTGCGTTTTCTTTTCCGAAATATTTAAATTTTTAAAATCGACATATAAACGATTGTGGGCGTTAAAGGGGGCGTGGCACCTTTTTTGAAACAAACTTGCGCTGCGTAGAACTCCCTAGAATCTGCATGCAAATGCCAATCTTCCTGGCTTTTATGGTTTCCGGATCTCAGCAGTTCAAAAAAAAAAAAAAATAATCTGGTGGAGTTCTGCCTGTTGTATTATGTTTTGTTTTATGATTATAGACATAAAGAATAGTTTCAAATTTTGTAAGTTTATTTTCTATGTCTGTTTAATTGTTTATGATTCTTAATTTTTCATTTACTGTTTTATGAAATCTCTCAACATCAGAAATTCCATTTTTGCTTGTTGTTATATCAATAACAACGTCTTCCGATTTTAACCAAAGTTGCAATGCCGCACACATGAAAAAGCTGAATCTTTGTCTGCTTTAATTTGGCTTGGTTTACCCATTTCATTGAAAACTTTAATTAATGCTCTTTTTGCTTCTAACCAATCTCGACTGTTGACTTCTATTAAGGTGGCAATTTTTTTGAATAAATGTCTATACAAGATAAAAATTGTTTATTATCTATCATATAAAAATCGATTACATATTTTTCTTGATTAAAATTTCTGGGGTTATTTCGAATTTAATTTAGTATTTCTGGGACTCTGTCAAATTCATTCATATTATTTGCATTAGCAGTATAGGTTTGATCGAGTAGCGGCACTGAATCTGGATTTAATTTTGATTTAGAATTCTCTCTACTATTGCTTGTATATTAACTAAGTTTTGGGACTTGGTTTATTTCAGGGGGCTTGTACCTTATTGTAGCATCGCGGGCCTGATTAGATTAGGATTAGCCATTGTAATAAAATATTTTTTTTGTATGTGTAGGGTTGTCAGGGTTGTATGTCAAATATAAATTCTTAAATTAATAATTTTTTAGATTTTAGATATGATTTTTTTGTGTGTTTCTTTGCTTTGTTTTTGCTTTTGTTGTGACTTATTTGCCTTTGTTTTAGCTTTTGTTTATTAAAAGATTTCCATTTTAGGTATGCTCTACTTTGTGATTTCTTATTTGGTTTGTGGCTTGTAATTAAAAGTTCGCTTACAGTGTAAATAAAATACATCCTGAACCGGTCAGTTGGTAGTAGTCCTTTTGCCCTTGCTACTGGGGTACCTTCTTCCTGACACTCCCGTCCAGTTGTTTACGGCGATTGCCTGCAGCCTGATGTCTGTGAGTCCCTTTCTGGCGGCCCAGCAGTGTTGCCTTCCTTTGTGCGCCTTTTTCCGGTGTTACCAGGGCAGCCTATGGGGTGCACTTGCAGGTGATTTTGAATCGCGACTTACTTTTCGGATCGGTGAACCCTGCAGCCTATTGGGTGCTCTTAAAAGTCTTCCTTTGATTCGATACCAAGGATATTTCCGCGGACAGGACCCTTAAACGTTGGGCGCTAATCACGAGTGACTTCAGTATTTAAAAAAAATATAAATTTTAGGACACTTGTCAATCCTTATTTGCACAAAAATTGGAACCAAATTATGTTTACAGAAATTGCCATATTTATACCCAATAACTTTTGTCGCTGCCCTGCCAACGTCGGAGCTTTGCCGTTGTCGTCGCTGCAGCGGGAAGTGGTTCAGACACTGCAGTCAGCACTTTTTGGGAGCTATTGACCGAAGCCGGAAAGTTGCCCTTGCACTCTGCTTGCTGGTGGACTGGATGCGCGTCGCCAACTTCGGTTGCGATTTGTTTTGTGTTAACTTAGATAAGTTACCACAAAGAAAAACAAGTGAGAACGCTATAGTCAAGTGCCTCGACTATTAGATACCCGTTACTCAGTTCAAATTATCAATTTGAATTCGGCGATCCTTAGGAGCTGGCAGCTTTACAGCACGAGCATCAGCACCAGCGCTTTTTAGCGCAGACAGCTTTTGTCCTGCACCAACAGCTGTGTTTATGTTTTGACTCATTGTTTGACTTTAGACCTCCAATTTGATAACTTGATTTGATTTGCAGGGGACTTCCCAGGGATATAGTTCGGTATTGACAAATGAAAACCATCGCAATTTCCTTTAATAGAAATCTTTATCGAGAATTAACGTTGACCTGTTGAGCACCTTGGCTTGTTCCAAAGTCATCCGTTAGATGGCGCTATTGTGCCATGCAAGGCGGAAATGTAGGCGCTAGCCAGGTTTAAGCGTTTAATGGATTTTTGGGCGTTGGTGGGCGTGGGTTTTTTGCCTCGGGTGGTTTGCGCTGCTTTTTTTTTTTTAAGGCCACAGCTTGTTTGGGCGTCAGAGGGGGCGTGGCACCATTTTGAACAAACTTGCGATGCGTAGGAACTCCTAAAATCTACATGCAAAATGCTAATCTTCTAGCTTTTATAGTTTCCGAGATCTCAGCGTTCATACGGACAGACAGACGGACAGACAGACGGACAGACAGACGGTCATGGCTAGATCGACTCGGCTAGTGATCCTAAACAAGAATATATCTATCAAGGTGGACTCCAAGATATGTTACTTCAGTTGTTTGTGGAATATGAATGTTGTTCAGAGATAGTGGGGCGCAAGTTTGTCTGTTTAGGGTAAAAGTGACGTGTTTACTCTTTTGCTCGTTAACCTTTATGAGCTATTGCTAGCTATTTCTCTAGAAGCCCGATATGAGCTGATAACTGTTGCATTATCATCAAATGTTGAGGTTGATGTAGGGGGATGGTTGTCGGACGGTCTGCTGTGTACATTATATACAGTGTTTGTCCGGGCACAATTACCTTGCGGTACTCCAGCTTTAATTGAATGGTATTCTTTTTTTTTTTTTGGTATAAACTTTGCTTTAATTTTTTAACCTTCTCTTAATTTTGAGACTAACAATATTCAAGGCTTCAGGGAGACCGTGCGTTGATTAGGCCATGAAGGCTACTGGCTTTTAGCTTTAGGTGTGTTCTTTTGGCTATAATGTGCCGGCGCATGTGAGTCTTCGGTCGAGGTGTACTCCTAGGTATGTTAATTCGTTTACTTGCGGGGAGTTCCGTTTAACATGAGCGGCGGGCAGTTTTGCCTGTTCAGGGTGAACGTAACATGCTTGCATTTTTTTTCTTTTACTTTAATTCGCCAATCTGATAGCCACTTTTTAACATCGACTAGATGAAGAGCTAGCTGCGCAGTTGCTTTCATCGGGCATTTTGGGCGGCTGAGAATAGCTGTATCATCAGCGAACGTAGATGTTGTTAGTCGTGTGCTTGTTGCGATGTTGCTAATTATGTTGGCACGCTACCTTGAGGATCTCCAGCCCAATAGTAAAATCGTCAGTTATAGCAGTGTTGCATCTCACAGCAAATTTTCTGCCGTAGAGGTACGACTCTAAAAGCTTGTGGGTGTTGTAGGGAAGCATTGTCTTAATTTTGTACATTAGATCTTCTAGGCCAAACTCTGTCAAATGCTTGAGAGACATCTAAAAATATGGCAGTACACTACTCTCGTTTTTCGAACGCGTTCCGAATTTTTGATGTTATCCGGTTGACCTACCCAATTGTTCCGTGCTTTTCACGAAACCCGAATTGATGTGACGTAATTCCTGCCTGGACTTAGTGTGGGTGTGCAGGCCCGAGCTATTACCATTTTTCAAAGAGTTTAGATAAGCATGTAAGGGCTTTCTATAGGTCTATCGACGTGGGCACGGTGTTGTCTTTCCCGGCTTTGCTAGCATTGCTATAATCGACTTTTTTCATCTCACCCGAAATGTGGCCAAGTTTTGCGATGGCATTAAAAAGCTGAAGTGACAGGGCAAAAGGCGCAATATAGGAGTTCAATGATCATTTTGGGGAGTTATGAGGTCGCAGCAAGGGATTTTTTCGGATTCAGCTGATTTTTGATGATTGGCTCAGGTTGAAGCTGAGGCTCATGGTAAAGTCTTCAAAGTGAAGCGCCAATTTGTGGCAGGATTTTTTTGGAGACCATTTGAAGGCTGCTTGGCAAACGTGTGTGCTGGCTCTGTCGGTCTCGCTGCGCGCCCAGCCGCCCGTGTGAGATTTCCCTAATAGGGATCTCAGCTACTTTTGAGTTTAGTGCTGGCGAGCTCTCCATAGTAAGTAAGTGTTTTGTACTAGATGTTGACAATTGCTCTATGTACCCATCGATGGACATACGCCGCTTCTTGCTGTAAAGCTTGTGAATTGACGGGAGGCACGTTTTCAGCGCTGCCTCGTGATGGCGATTGTGGAATTGTCACTCTGGACGAAAAACGTCGGCTTTTGAGGACAAGCTGTTCGATTTGCAGATTTGTCTTCTTTGGTTGCACTGTGTACTTGTAATTTGAAGCTGTTGAAACTCGAGCTGCTGGAGAAGTGTACAGACTCCAGTGCATTGAACACAGCTCTGTTGGCTACGTTGGCCTCATCGTTGAGATGAGGTCTTAGCTCAATGTGTGAGCTAGTTTATTTCCGTACTTTACCCAATTGCTTTTCTTTTTAATGTCAGTTTAAACGAGGATTGTTCCAATCCTTCTGGATGTCGGAGTAGAATAAACAGGACAGGGACCTTGCAGATGAAAGATCCGAAAAGCATTCAGCGCTTGGATTTTTGGGATGTTTTTGGTAACTGCAAAGTCTATTAAATCGGGTCTGCCGGCCAGTATGGAAACGTCTTGTTCTTGGCTTTTATAACTGCATTACCTGTAAGTTATCCAACCCGTGAAACCAGGCCACTTATGGCATTTATAAACAATATTTTCAAACTCTGCATTTGCCTTTTGTCTTTTGCCTTTGGCTTTAAGTTCCGATCTTGGTTCTCCAATCAAGTTAATCAAACCAAAATTAAAGTAAACATCAGCTTCCGTTCGAAGCCCAATCAATTGCTAATTGAATTTCACAAATGAAATGCGACATTTTCATCTTAAGCGCCAATTAAAATTAAAGTAAACATCAGCTTCCGTTTGAACCCCAATCAATTGCGCCCTGTTGCGTTTCAAGTTCACACCAAATTGAACATCGGTCAGCATAATTGAATTTCACAATGAGATGCAACAGTTTCATCTTAAGCTTTTGAATCTAAAACATAAATTGCAGTTCTAAAGTTCAAAAAGAGAAAAGCTCCTGTCCGAGGTGCATTGGATCAGATTTAGAAATTAAGTCAGTCCTATTTTTATCGCGACCGCTATCGGTTGACAAAAAATTAGAAAATAATCTGAAAGTGCCTTGTATTTAAAGTGTTTAAGAATAAAATGTTTATCACCAAAATAATATAATAAAAAAATGTATTTTTTTAATTCATCGATAAACAAGAAATTTAATTGGCGCCCAACGTGGTGCCGCGTCTTAAAAAGTTCCAAAAAATTATTTAATGTAAATAAATACATTTTTAGTGGAAAATTAAAACATCCACCAAACGGCACAGCCAAGTGGGTGATCGTTATCAACAATTAAATGGAAATTAATAAATGAAATAATCCATTTAAAGGTGAATTTAAAATAAAAGGTGGACTGAAATCTTAAAACAAAAATAGAAGAACACAAAAATACAAATTAAATACAAATAAAAACAAAACAATTGAAAAACCGAAAACGCATTAAAATAAAAAAAAAAAATAGTTTAATCAAACAAAAACTTACAACACCAACAAAAAAGACAACACGCTGAAACAATAAAATTAGAGAAGGAAAGAAGGCCATTCTCACGCCATTAATCTTCGCTGAATCCAAGAAGGAAGATCAATCCACAGCATCATAGTAAGGAAGACCCCATCGGGACATTTTCGTGAGGAATTTAATTTTCAATAATAACAAACAAAATAATAAAGATTATAATTTAAGATTAGATAACCGAGAAAAATATAAAAAAATTAAACATTGATAAAAATAGTAAGTTAAATCGTGAACCTAGATTTAATAAATAATAAAAGATACAATCTGAAAGATTTAATAAATAGCTTTTGTGAAATGGCAACCGGAGGTTCAGCAATAAATTTTTCTGCAGGTAGTATAGCCACAGCGGGCGGCATAACAGTGGAATTAATAAATAGATTAATAAATGTTCAGTTGAATGAAGTGACCAGAAAAATAGAAGGTTTACGAAGGGAAGGTTAGCCACAGATGCAAACACTGTGGAAGATTATACAATTCAAGCAATTGACCCAACTATAAAATGCGATACCACACTTGAAGTGGTAAAATCTTTACCAAAATTCACCGGGGAACCAACACAATATGTAGGATGGAGGGAGGCTGCAGAAACTGTAATGAGTCTTTATAAAAATTCAAAGCGAACAATATTTATTGCCTTAACAATTTGAAATTAAATTATGGGAGCTGCGAACAAGCGATGCTCTTACCAATCATGGCACCGTTTTAAATGTTCAAGCAATCTTATCTAGACTGGACTTTATATATAACGATAAACGACCAATACATATTCTCGAGTCAGAATTAAGTATCCTCAGGTAGGGACGAATGACAGTTGCAGAATATTATTATTATTATTATTAATAAACAAAACCATAATGACATACGGAAAGGAGAGCGTAGTTACCAAGGAAACAAGCAAAATAATAAGGAGCAATGCTCTACGAATATTTATATCCGGACTAAATGGATCTATCTAAGAAACTTTTTTCATTAAATCCACCAGATTTGCCCAATGCTTTGGCAAAGGTTTAAGAATTAGAATCAAATAATTTCCGTGTCTCAATTTGCTGTGACGACCCGACGTCACAAATAATAAAAAAAGAACATTCCAAAAACACATCTATCTTCTTTATTCTCACTACGCCGCACCACATTCAAATACGCGCCAAAAAGCGTACACGTTCAAACCGCGCGCCCAAACAGATACGTTGGTCACACTAACATATCGATAAACAACCACCAGGTCTGGCCACACTAACCCTTACGATACTTCGATAACCCAGTACCATCGCTATATTGAGGAACCGATAACGAGTTATCGATAGCGGTAGTCTCAACATCGACCGCTCTGGGCACACTCAACGGGGCCTATATAAGCAGAGGCAAGACCCCAGATGAGTGACTGGCGTTCCGACGATCTTCGAGGAAACATCAGCAACAAGGAGAAATATCCGGGTAAGTGTTCTGGTAGATAGTCTTGGTATTGGTGGAGGATCCGTAAGAGTGCGGTTTTTAAATCGGCTCTACGACCTGGTGAGGATCACTGGCGTCCCGGTGTGGTTTCCCTGAAATCAGCCCAGACCCAGTCGTGATCACTGAGGCGGCCCGGTTTACGTAAACAGGCCCACCTCAGTGAGTTCCCCCAGACGTCACGTTTCCGGCTTCCGACCCAGAAACGAAACGGATGTAGAAACGCAGGTCGAAAGAAAACTAACGATGCCCGGCAGCCGAAACTAACGATGCCCTACATTCCCGAATCCCACTAGAAATCCAAGTAGATCGTTCCCAACGACCCAGAACACTACAAACCCGACGTACACGACGTACACAACATACGCACGACGAAGCAGTTCTCACTCGGCCGCCCGCAGCGCCAACGCGATAACCCGGCCACCCGCAGCGCCAACACGGTCACTCGGCCGCCCGCAGCGCCAACACGGTCACTCGGCCGCCCGCAGCGCCAACGCGACAACCCGACCATCCGCCGCGTCAACGCGACCACTCGGCCCATCTACGACGTCAACACGATCACTCCGGCCCACCCCGCAGCGCCGACTCGATCTCACACGCTTCTATAGCGTCACGGACACACCGCGAAGCAGTCCCTCTCACACGCTTCTATAGCGTCACGGACACACCGCGAAGCAGTTCGTCTCACACGCTTCTATAGCGTCACGGACACACCGCGAAGCAGTTCATCTCACACGCTTCTATAGCGTCACGGACACCGCGAAGCAGTTCATCACACTCGCTTCCGGAGCAGCGGATCTACGACGGCAAGCAGATCTCCACACACGCCCCAGATCTACGACAGCAAGCAGTTCATCACACTCGTTTCCGGAACATCGGACCCACGACGGCAAGCAGTTCCTCACACACGCTCCTGTAGCATCACATCCCGACCGCAAGTAGTTCACCACTCGGCCCTTCCGGAGCGCTGAACCAACGAAGCAAGCAGTCTCAACTCATGTATACGTCATCACCCGACAAAACACTACTTTTGTACAATTACTACGAAATACACGCCTACTTTATAGTTCTATCCCTCTGTGTCATTCTTGGGAAGGGAGGTAAACCGATCTATAGAGGAAATAGAAATATCTGTCTCGAACCCTGACCACGGCGAGCTATACCGCCTCCCAAAACAGGGTCGTTACAGTGGCGCCCGAACAGATTGAAGACAAATAGACAGAAACCTCAAACACCACAAAGATCGTTTACCCTCTTCCTCAACAAATCACAGATAAAATGGCAGACAAGCTAACTAGAAGCTGGATCTCCAATTGTAATAAAACACAACTGGAGACCTATCTAATGGGAATTTGACATCGAGCCAGAAACACCGTGCGAAGACATGCGAAAAACAAATGTCGGAGTTCATAAAGAACGGTGACCACAGCGAAAAAAACCATCATACGCCTCCTAGGACTGGCACAAAAACACGCAAGGACCCCATCACCAACACCCGACGGATCAGGGAATCAACCGAAAGGGGCTAAGGGGACATCCAACACGGAGCAACACATCAGCGAGAAACCCCAAACTTGCTACAAATACCAGACACACAAGCGACAAGCAGCGGAAAGTCGATACCCGAACCCAGGAAGACTGACAAAGTGGCCACAATGGGAGTAATACGTAGCTGGGGAGAAGTTTTATGATGGCACGGGCGACCCGACAGAATTCATCTGTAGAACGGAAGAGCTGGCAAGGGCCTATGGGATGGGAGCTCGACCAAGCAGCAGGAGCTATGGTGATTTTGCTCAGAGACTGTGGGGCCTTGACCGGTGGCATACCCAATTCCAATGCCATCATGGAAAAAGCTTCAAGACAGAATTCTGGGATACTACAGACCGGCGGACTCGAAGAGAAAGCGATGGAAACATAACACGCAGGCACCAGGAAGGTTCAAACGAGCCAGCAAAGGCCACGCACGGGAACTTCGTAAAATCATGAGATTTACCTCTCACGGAGGAAAAGGAAACGAGTGGGTCTACCGAAACAGTCGAGTGGAGTTCAAAAAATACGCCAAACGAGGGGAATGCCGAACCCTAGCGGAATACTTACAGTTGGCAGAGGAATCCCGAGGCCTCCGGAACCACAGGAAACGCGCACCACAACACACTTCGGAAAGCCACTGGACACAACGGCAGCAACCCGAGGGATTCCTTGTGACAAACGAGAAGTCCATTGGGACCACGGAACCTCCACAAGCACTGAGCAGAGGAATAACCCGGACTCATTCAATATGAATAATAGATGTTCAAGGTGCAAAAGTAAGAGGGAGCACAGGAGGAGAGCAGTGTAACAATACGCCAAAGACAGATTCTGCTGGATATGCGGACAGGATGTTTACGTAACGATCCATTGCTGTCGCCGAACCGAAACGTCGTGAAAACGCCAGAGGCCTGGGGGATTACAGCGAAGCCCAGGGCAAAACACCAGCACACCGCAACATCAATAAACTTCAACGGCCGACGACTATTTGCACAGTAAACGTAGGCAACGCAAGAGTCTGCGGGGCCATAGACACTGGAGCTACAAGAAGTTTCATCGCCAGGAAACTCAGTCAGCAGAATAGCCGGACATGGAGAAAAAAACAAGTAACCGAAGCCATTAGGCTAGCAGACGGAACAAACAGAACGGTCATTGAGAGGCACTAGAAGTTCCAATACAAACTCGGAAACAAAAAGCAAACACAACAACGCTGCTAATCCTCGAAGAGGTAATCGGCGACCCTTCTGTTGGGGATAGACTTCTTGAACAATGCAACCGACAATACACAATGCGGAGGACCTACTATGCAAAGATGAACGGGGACCAGAAACAAAAACAGGAGGAAAAAAAGAGTCACGGCATAGGATCACTAGCGACAGGCGATCTAACGGAAGCAGAGGTCCAAGAAACCCCTTGGAAAAGAGTTGGAAATGATGAGTCAAGTCAAGGGAGTCAGCCATACTGCCACGCATAGGATCTTCATGAAGCTACGATCGCCTCAATCAGTCAAAGGTACTATCCTCGAAACCACAGCTATGCAAGAAAAAATAATAAACAAACAAGTGGACGAGCTTCTGGCCTCAGGACTACCGAACCCTCGCATTCCGCTTTTTAGCAGCTCACCGTGTGCAGTGCTAGTAGAGAAGAAAACAAAGAGTAATGGAGACGGCGGAGACGGCAGGCAGCCAATTGAGCACTCTGTGAAACGGTGACGGGCATCCAGTGCACCGTATGAATCACATAATTGAACCAACGCCAGAAGCCAAATATATAAGTGCCATCAGACCTAAAAGTGGCTCGGCAAATACCGATGATAAAAGGAAGGAACAGTTCACCGCGTTCACCGTACCGGGGCGCGGCTACCAAAGTGGAGCGTAATGCCCTTCGGACTGACACACAGCACCGCAGCCGCCATTGCTCTTGCTTTCTGACCGAGTCATAGAATTGAGATGGAACCCTTAGCCCCGCATACCTGGTCGAGATATAGTGGTTCATCGGGCGTACCAAAAGGGAACACATGGGAAAACGGCAGTGAAGTAATGAGCCGACTATGCAAAGCGCAAATTTGAAGATAAACGCAGAGAAATGTCACTTCTTCAAGGAAGAGCTGGAAGTGCCCAGCCATGTGGTTAGCGCAAGGGGGATACACACGGGTAATCTTGGAAAATAGCTTATCCTGGACATGCTGGCTTCCTACAGATAACTACAAAGTGGGCACAGCTTCTGGGGGGTCATGGTAGAAGATTCGTCCCAACTTCTGAACTGGTGTCAAACCACTAGTATAAATTTAGTGACAAAGACATTATTCAAAATGGATGAGGAGGCAGAACAGGGCAACGTGCACACCTGAAAAGGCACTACCTGAAGCACCTTCGGGCAGTTCTGGTCGCCCAGATTTTGGGAAAACTCTTCACCCAGATGGTGACGCTGCTAACTGCGGACACCAGGAGCGTCCCTTTACCAAGAAGACATCACTTCAGCACTGGGCAGCACGTGATGTATCGTACGCCAGTCGGAAACCTGCTGCCAAAGACACCAGGAACCACTCAGCAACCAGAAAGAATGGCAACCCACTGGGGCATCCAGGTGAAGATGAGGATGTACTCGGAAGGTTACCACTACAGTCATCTGACCATCAGGCGCTAGCGCTTCAATTTGATAGAGAGCCCATCATATTTGATCGCCAGAGGCGTTGGCAAATGCAGCTGTCTCTGGTCGAGATTCGCCATCGCAGAGGAAAGTCTGAATGGCGCCGGCGACGGTCCAGAACGCCAGAAGCTGGCAGCCTGGCACGGAGCCGAAACTGTGCTGCAGATCATTAAACGGAAAGCAGGACTTAGAAAAACCCCGAATCATGGCTGTAGATTACGCGATAATTAACGGAAGGCTATGGAGTAGGGTAAGAGGCCGCGTTGGTTGCAGACGAGGACACATGCCATAAGCCATGGAAACTATGGCTAAAAACAATGAGAGCTTGCATTGAGAAACCACAGCAGAGCAACAGCAGGCCACCCAGGGGTGAGAAAACAAAACACCGGATAATGGCACAATACTACTGGCAAGGAATGCACAGAGATATACAGCAGCATGTGAGAAGCTGCAACGTGCCAACGCTACAAAACATTCCTGCTGCAACAAAGCAGCAGGGAAATGTTGTCAGAAATAGCAAAAGTACCCTGGGAAACCCTATGCATAGATTTGGGGCCCACTACCGAGATCCAGAGCTGACTGCAACAACATAGTGCATGCTCGACAAACACTAAATGGGTAGAAATTGCAGCCATCCCCGGAAAGAAAACACAATAGATATCGTACTAAAGGTACTATAAACAGGTCATATCCTGCTCAAACACCAAAAAAAGTCAATCTCGGACAATGGGGTGCACCACTAGAAAACAAGTTCAAGGCACATGGCAGAAATGGAATTGCCACCAGCTGATGCCCATACACCCCCAAGAAACCCAGAAAGGGCCAACCGGATTAAAACAATGATCCACAATTTCGGAGAACAGAGCACAAGATGGGACGACTGGCTAAATTGAAATATCGTTGGCAATCAACAGTAGCAGACCAGATCAACTGAATATAGCCCAGCATAATCTGGGCTCTACGGATGGAAATTCGGATTACCGCAGGAAGCCCGTTTTGCCGAAAACAATAAGGATCGGGAATTGTGGAGGAGACAATACATGCACGATGGGAGTGCATCATGGAAACTGAGGAACTGCAACTTAAACATGGGAAAAAGCGCAGAATTCAAAGCCGACCATACAACCTCCGGAAAAGGGGGACTGAGACCAAAATAGAGACTCCCAGGTATGGGAAAGACAGCACCCATTGTCAAAGCAGCACCGACGCGCGGCAAGTTAGCTCCGAAATGATGAAGCCCATTCCAGTTAAGAGGTTTGCATCCGCGGTTATTGCAACAATAAAAACACGGTGACCGAAAGACGCACAGAACCTACGTAAACGAACTGAAACCCTATGTAGAAACCCTCAATCAACAAGCACGCACAACTCCACAAAACAATCTAAAACACATCGCTGGGAATGAATGAACAAAAATTTTTAAACCGTTGGAAAATACAGGGAGAACTCCGCAAGGATCAACCAGTAGCGGCATTATAGTTATACTCGGAGCCGTGGACGTAGTCCATCCAGCTGGCTGGCAAGTTAGCTGCAACCAGATGCCTGATGGGCAGACAAGCCCTACACGGAACCCACACGGAACAACAATTCACCCCAACACACGGTCACATACGCTGGCAACTCACGACCACGAATACAACCACGGCAACGACACGGAACACGCTGGCGAACCCTACGACCAATGAACAATACATCAACACGGCAACACGGCACATCACCACAAAGGAAACGACACGGCAAGCAACGGACACCTGAAGAACGACCTCCATGCCCAGGACAACGACCGCAACAAAAAGGCACCAACTGGCATATCTATCAGCGTCCGCAAACAAATGGGTAACCCCGCGGCGGTTCTCGGCTCAGATTCCTCCTTGAGCGGAAGGATCAACTTTATCGGAGGAAAGCGAGGAGGAATGGGAGCCAAAACCACGGGGCCGCGAGGAGCACCTGGAAACGCGTGGAGGAAGTAATGTGCGTCTGAAGGCAACCTGGCGGAGCGGAAACCGCGCATGCAACACTGCGGTCCTGGACAACCACAACCATCCGCATCGGCAGAGATTTGACACCGGCGTACACACCAACACAACGAGACGCCAGTACCTTAAGTTGGGGGGTGAATGACCCGACGCTTCAAATAATAAAAAAGACATTCCAAAACACATCTATCTTCTTTATTCTCGCTTACGCCACCATATTCAAAATACGCGCCAAAAAGCGCACAAACCAAACCACGCGCCCAAAATACGTTGGTCACACTAACATATCGATAAAACAATCACAGGTCTGGTCACACTAACCTTTACGATACTTCCTCTGATAACTCCAGTACCATCGCTATAGACGAGGAACCCGATAACGAGTTATCGATAGCGGCGGGTACTTTCGTCACCTGGTATCTGCTCTGGGCGCGCCACCCATCGGGGCCTGGCGGGCAAGCAGAGGCAAGACCCGCGGCGCGTTGGTGGATGAGGACTGGCGTTCCGATTGACCTCGAGGGAAACATCAGCAACAAGGAGGAAATATCCGGTGGCAACGGGTAGATAGTCTGGTATTGGTGGAGGAACCGCAAGAGAGTGCGGTTTTAAATCGGTCTACGACCTGGTGGTGATCACTGGCGTCCCGGTGGTTTCCCTGAAATCAGCCTCAGACCCAGTCGACTACCGAGGCGGCCCGGCTTACGGGGGCCAGGCCCACCTCGTGGGACTTCAGACGTCATTGCTTCCGCTTCCGCCGACCCAGAAACCAAACGGAGCGCAGAAACGGTAATGAAAGAAAACTAACGATGCCCGAGCAGCTGTGAAACTAACGATGCCCTAGCATTCCCAACTGGCCGAAAGCAAGGCAAGGCACAAGCGTCCGCAGAGAGAGGAAGAGAGATCGTTCCACAACGACCCAGAACACTACAAACCCTGACGTACATATCACACAACATTAGTTATTTTTTCACGACGAAGCAGTTCACTCGCCGCCCGCAGCGCCAACGCGAGAACCCGGCCACCTCGCAGCGCCAACACGGTCACCGGCCGCCCGCAGCGCCAACACGGTCACCTGGCTGCCCGCAGCGCCAACGCGAAGGCCAACCTCGACCATCCGCCGCGGTCAGCACCGCGACCACTGGCCCACCACGACAACACGATCACTGGCCCACCCGCAGCGCCGACTCGCCGAATCTCACACGCTTCTATAGCGTCACGGGACACACCGCGTGAAGCAGTCCTTTCACATCGCTTCTCTAGTAGCGTCGACTGCAGTAAATCGTCCACAGCGCTTCTGGTGGCTCTCGCGGATGCGCTGTCTGCAAAGCTCTCTACACGCTCTATGGCGTTACCAACAATGTACTCTGTTTTAGTAAGCTCAACCAGTCACTCGCTTTTTCAAAGGCAGTAACTGGCGACGGCAACAATCCCACGCACGCTCCCAGATTCGCTGATAGCAAAGCAAAGTGGAAAATAAAAGCACAAGCAGTTCATCACACTCGTTTCCGGAACATCGGACCCACGACGGCAAGGTCTTCACACACGCTCCTGTGCATCACAGATCCCGACCGCAAGTAGTTCACCACTGGCCCTTCCGGAGCGCTACAAGCAAAACCAACAGCGCAAGTCCTGGTCTCACGTATACGTCATCACCCGACAAAACACTACTTTGTACAATTACTACGAAATACACGCCTACTTTGCGGGTTCTAACCCTCTGTAGCTGTCTCTTGTGGTGCGGAAAAACCGACCATAGAGGAAGAAACATCTGTCTCGAACCTTGACCACGGCTACTGGCACGCCTCCCAAAACAGGGTCGTTGGCATTGCAATGTTTAATGGATTTAAAAATGAAAATAAATATCAGGGGTGAACCATTGACAGGATTTAATCAAATACGGCGATAAAATAAGGAAATTCTACAAAAGGGAGGAAATTTGGCAAACAATAATCAAAATAACAATCAAAAGCAACCCACACAGCCAATGGATGTGGACCACCGATTCAACTCCGTAGCCAAACCTACACAATCGGCAGATGAATAATAATTGGCAGGCAAATAATAATCATGAAGATATACAATAATTGCTATCAATAATAATTGTTCTAATATTATCACGTGTAACAAAAAAAGGCAAAGAGAATGAAAAATAGTGAGCAAATTCAGTCAGAAAAAAGGGAACCAAATGGAACAGTAAATCAACCAGCTAATAAAATAACCAGATTAAATACTATTAATGAAGATAATTTTTGTAATTCCTCAGACCCCCACAGGGGAATGCCCATTTAAATAGAAAGGACAGTGCTTTTCAAAAAGCAGTTAAAGATTTTAACAGAGCCACTGCTTGTTAGTATAAAAAGTGGAATATTTGAAAATAAAAAATGAGTTATCAATATACAAAAGGTAACTACAGTTCATGGGTATTCAATTTGGTTAATACGTATCGCTATTATAACATTTTTTCCATATTTTAAACCAGACACTTGTTCTTGTTGAACAGTATTGTAGAATTTGACCTCTCCAACTGGGATCCAGAACTTATTAAGAAAACAATAATAACGTCATCCAAGACAAACCAGAAAAATTGACAATAGCTAATAAAAAAGTATCCAGTTTCAAAATGATTTTCCAATAAAATATTATGAAATTTGAGCTTTTAAATTATGCCTTCTCATGTAATAATAAACCCTTAACCAAAAAGATAGATAGTCTGGAGAGGTCATAATACAAAATTTCTGCACAGCATCTGAATACTGATCTCACTATTAAAGCTTTCAACGAGCTGAAAGAAAATCTCATTGGACAAGTAGAACTAGTTCAACCGGACTATAATAAAAAATTTTACCCTGACCACCGTTAAGCTTCTCGGACGTCGCAATTGGTGCAGTACATTCAAGAAGGTAAACCAATTACTTCTTATTTCAAAAACTTTAGATCAAAACAGAACAAGTTTATGCAACTAATAAAAAAGAACTTTTAGCCATAGGTATTCTGTACCCAAAGGGAAGAAATTACTTATGGCTGGAGTGATTGGAACGAAATCAAACCGATCATCAACCATGCCTTCGGCAATTTCGATAAAAACCCACACTGAATGAAACGCTGGTACTCCTTCATATAAAGTTTCCACCCAAAGCTTACTTATAAAGCCAGGTACAACTAATGTAGTTGCAGACGCCCATCAAAGATTCAAAGACTCAATAACTTCAACTGACAGTAACGAATTCCGGTCTCAGATCAAAACACTCCTCGGCATTCAGCAGAGTAGTTTTGAGAATGTTATAAAGAAACCAAAGCCCTTAAAAACCAGTTTAAGCAACAACACCAAGTATTAGCAACGGGAGGTATACAATACATGAGTCGCTTAATAGATATCTGAGTAACACGGGATGGCAGTGTAAGGAATTTGGACACCCTTGAATATTTGATATCAATCTATATGTTATATTCACCAGCCAGCTGGTATTCATTGTACTTCTTAGAGGACTTTTACAGAATTCAAAAACCACTTAAAGATAATTAAGAAATAAATTTTTCGTACAAAGAATATTTGGTCCAAGATGTGAAAATTTGAAGACAGAGAACTATATAATTCCGTGAAGTTACGTTACTGTAGAGCGCACAGGGGACTAGACGAAAATTATAAACAAATCAGTGACTGTATTATTGGCAAAACTTATAAAAATTTCAAAAATATATAAAAACAAAATTTGCAACGAAAACAAATGGTAACAGACATCCACTAAATTCCAATTGAGAAGCCCCAATCCCAAGTAAAGAAGTGAAATCTTACACATTGATATATATTACGTGGCAAAGCGCTTATTTCATAACTTGCATTGATTACTCAAAATTTAGTAGTAAAAGAAGAAAACAAATTTCCAAAGCAAAAAATAGTCAGAAGGATCGATAATGAACCAGCCACTCGGCTTAATTTAAAACTTTCTTTGCAAGGTGCGGTTTAGCATTACATTACGCGGACCCGAGTACAGTACCTCAAACGGAGGGTTGAAAGTGGGCACATTCTACATTAACAGAACTGAAGCTTTGATACGTTGAAGAATTTCAATTTCATGGACTATTCCTGAAATAGTAATAAGAGCTGCTCAAGAAATATAAATTAGAGCATTCATTCAACAACGAACCAAAAACCTTTTGACGTGTACTACATATAATAAATAGAGCACGATAACATTCCTCAAATTTATATAGCTAATATATAAAATTTAAATATTTATATATTACTTTTTTACCATTTCCAGAAAATGTTTTATCAGGGTGCCTGTTGCCATACCCATTTTATTAACAAAATCATAAATAATTGACTATACAAGTTACGAGTATCTTTTATTTAAGGACAATAAAGACGTGTTTGATGCATGATCATCGCAAGATTTATTCCACGTAACTAACTTAAGTTTTTATAAAGAAATAATAAAATGGAATCAGATAATATAAAAGAGATTCTAATAAAGGTCACAATGGAAAATTAAATATATATAGTAATTGAATGACTTTAAGGACAATTAATATCAACTAGATCAAAAAGGTATAAATGGGTTAGGCACTGTATGGAAATGACACCGTATTAAAGTTCAGAACAAAATCAATGAATTGACAAATAATAATAAGCAATCTATTATCAATTCCAAATTGTTCAGTGAAATTGAATCTCTTTCTGATGATTTTAAAAATTAGCTTATTGATCAAGATTTACCACTGCGAAAACATCGTTTACGACACAACATTTGACCTGCAAAATTTAATTGACACTACACTAGCAAAAATGATGTTTTTAATGCCAAATTGGAACAATGGTGACATCATGAAATATTAAAACATGAACAAAAACCAGTAATTGTCGCTGATTTAATGACATCTCTGTTTTTATACCCTTTTGCAGATGTATTATACTTGTCAAAAGTGTGAATTCGTGAAGCAGACATTCCAACTCATAAAGTATATATATTCTGATCAGGATCACCCCTGAGTTGATATAGCCATGTCCGCCCTGTCCGTCTGTCCGTCTGTCTGTTTCTACGCGAACTAGTCTCTCAGTTTCAAAGCTATCGAATTGAAACTTTGCACACACCCTTTCCTTGCACGCAGTTATAGGTCGGGCGCCTTGCCGGGATCATTGGCTATATCCTATAGCTGCCATATAACGAATCATAGGAAATGCCATAACTCTGTGCTGGTTTGTAAAGTTAGGAAGTTGATTTTCTATGGCTTTTATTTGGCCAATCAATTGACCTACCAAAATTTAATTATGATCACTGCAAACTGCATATCCTTTGGCAGTCTATAACGATAGGAAATAGCATAACTTTGGTGTTTTTAGAGTTAGGAAGTTTGGGATTTTCTATGGATTTTATATTTGGGCCAATCAATCCGGACATACCAAATTTTATAAGGATCGGCCGACTATATCCTATAGCTGCCAAAAATAACTGAAACTATTTGAATTGGGCTATGGGCAAAATTCCTTGGTGGGTTTTTAAAGTTAGAAGTTGGGATTTTTTATTTGTATTATGCATCATATGAATAATTTTGAGAATACCTTACAGAATATTCTGCAGTGGTATATCAACCTTCGGCTCCGCCCGAAGGTTAGCTTTTCTGTTTTAAATCTACTCAGATAAAAACTTTTAATCATTTTATATAAAATTTCACCAATAATTAAAAATAGATGTGAAATTTATAACGCTATGGTTTCCCAAAATTATGGGAAACTAGTATATAACTGCTTCTAAAATGCAAATATGTTTTATGAAATGTCTACTTTAAGAACGAACTTTTACTAATTGGTTCACTTTAATTATAAAAAAAAAAAAACTATATTACCTGATTATTAAATGGAGAGAAACTGACTTGTAAAAATAGGAGAGGAAAATGACATCATACAAGATGATGCCATTCTTATAAATGTACAATATTGTTAACAACTCCCATTTAAATGCTTTTCAATGGATAATACTGAATAAAAGCAACCAATGTTAATAATATTCATAAATAATTTTGGTAAAACAAAATTTCGATTACATAACTGTTTTGGGGAAGACAATGAAATGCCACCCCATGTTTGTAATAACGCTTTACCATCATTGGTATGTTAGGTTGTTCTGCCAGTCGAACTGCAAAATTTTCGCCGTTTCGTTTCCATATATTTTAATTTGGGTTTTACAATGTAGTCGCTGAATACGTAGTTGAAGTGCAGCCGAAGGAGATAAGGCAGATATAAAGAGGAGAGCGCAAGAGCGCTAAAGGTTCAGCCATACACCTATGCGCACTAGACTAGTCTAGGCGGGCTGCTGTCTGAACATACTCCCGGCTGGAGGTGCCAGGCTCCAACTAAATGGGAACGATAGCAGAATGCTTAATTTGGCGACGGCTCTCTTGACTAGACCCGTAGCTGTACGACCATAGCTACTCGACGACACCGTCCTCGCCTGGTTGACTCTTTGATGCACCTTGAAGCGTTACTTGGGCGGTGGTTCAGCACACGAGGTTTCGAGACCTTTTATGTTGGATGTCTTCCGACGTTACTTTACTCTTTTCTTTTGAGTAAGATAACATTGCTGTTCACCGCTTCCACGCCTGAATTGCTGTGTATCAGTCACTCTTACTTCGCGCTGAGGCAGCCTTCGACAGGAGGATTGTGTTCAGGAAACCTTGTGTGGTATTGGAGCCTTCAGAAATGGCCGCGTTAACACGCTTGACTTTCAGTGCTTTCTGGAAATTGGACAGAGGGACGGAGTTATGAATGGCAGAAATCTCTATAAGTTAGAGTTCTCAATTCACTGCTTCCAAGATGAAGCAACAAATTGACACTCTATAAAAAATGAAATTTGGCCGATTTAACAGCCGCCTCCCATAAACCACCGAATGGGCACGCAGGCGAACTTCCAATCAATCCCATCAGCTAAGCAAGAGGAAGCTATCATCGCAGCCGTGTGGGTTCGCTCAGAAATAGATTCTTCAGCTCGGTTAGCTGCTCTTAGCGCCGACAAATTCGTCGCATTGTCATCTAAAGAGTGCGCGGAGTGCCTCTCACAGCTGTGCCAGAATCTTCTCAAAATGCTTGGCATGAAAGAATCCGTTGTGAGATCCTGGACGACTCAAATGCGTAATCTTCTGTAGAGAAGCAGACAAAGACGGCTATGTAGCACTTGTGAGGCGCCTTGTTGTAGCCCCGCCCTTACGATAAAATGGTCCACATCACCCACGTGGTAAGGAAATGCTGGGTTAGGCTGAACTCGATTATTGGCAGGCCGCCCATAAATGCCCTAAGTACAGGGCCATCCGAAACATTCGACGCATTTGTTGATGACGGTAGCCGAACTTTCATCCTCCAATTGGCCAACACTTTTTGCCTTTAACAAAGTAACGCTCGGTGATCCTGCACAAGTATTTTATATGAAAATATACGATGATTGCCTTTGTAACTGGATGCATCCTTGGGTAACAATATCGGATGCTGGCACGTAGTCCAGATTTGCATTCGAAGTCTTCCACCAACGCGAAATAATCCATCGGAGCCGATTATTGGTCTCAGCAAACCAGCTGCCTTTCTCGTGGACAATGGCCTGCCCTGGCTAAGATCTGGTACCTTGGCTAAGTAACCTGCTGGATGTTCCTCAGAAGAAGTACGGTCCTGAATTGAGCTCCTCAACAATGGTTCCTTGAAGGTGAAGATTTTACCTTAAAATTGAAATGGAACCCGATAAACAAAGCAAATACACGCTGCAATCTTATGGTAGAAAAGGGTTATGAATTTGCAGTTGATCGAAATTGAGTGCCAGTTCCAACTAGCTGCGGTTATGCTCGGAAGATCCCTTAACTGCATTTGGGAAGAGAGGGCCATTTGATGAGCTTGCGGCAGGAATGGAGGCCCGTTAGCCCACAGGGGAGTGCCCAGCAATTTCTGGCACAGCTCGCGATGCGAAGATCCGCCGGATTTAAGCTTGTTGGAACATGGTGCCAGACATTTTCGTTTCATCTTGAATTTTCGTGCGGATCGTTGGATACAAATACGTTGAAATCCCTCGGAGGCTGCCGAATCCACGCCAAAATATATTTGAGAGTTTCGACCAGTAACAAAGCCTATCTGAACATGGTTTCCTTGATCGCTTACGATAAGCTCCACATTGAGGCGCCGCCGACAACTCCAATCTTGAATTGTCAAAGCCTTTAAAGGGGACACTCGACTTGCCATGCAGAGCAAGTGGACCTTGCTTCTCCATTGGCCTCCGACCGCAAGTATAAACACGCTCCATAAGCCGCTATGCTAGCATCGCAGAATCCATAACTGGATGGAAGACTGCGTTGCATTACCATTACGAATCGTGAAAATTTCAAGTTTTGGACGAATTGATAACTGAGAGGTCAACTCCCCATGACGAAAGTGAAACAGCTCTGGTAATGTGTCATCCCAACCACAAAGAATTTATGGGGATTGCAAAGATCTTGGCCTTTGTGACAATCGGTGTGTTATTAAACCGAGCGGATCATAGAATTTAGCTATTAACAGTGCAATACGCTTGCGACTCTGATGATTATAGATAATTGAGGAAAAGCTAAACAGAAGTTGGTCAGAAGGATCCCAGGCTAATCCCAGCGCCTGGTAACAGCTGATCCGTCGTGAAATTGAATGGCGCATTTCCTTATCGCAGTCAGACTCTCCGAGGGCGCGTCCATCATTGGTGGGAACACTATCAGTGAGCTGCGCCGGCTTCGCATAATAGATCCTTCACCTGACGACGAATTCTCTGTAACTTCAATTGATCGCCACCAGAGATTAAATTCGGTCCACGTAAAGTCCCTACGACAATTTTTGCTCCAATTGAAACGGAAATCCTCATCATAAGAGAGCTGATGGCTGGCTTTTATAGCCAAAAGGCAGCTGGCTTGGTACCTTCATAAGTCACCTGTGTTCAATGAAACACCAATCATCCGACTTCTCTCGCCAAACAATACACTCCTGCAAAGTCATCCGTAAACACACGCACGCAGCGGTACATCTTGCAGATGTCTCCACAGAGGGCAACTCAAAAATCGGAAGCGAAGTAGAATGCCAGTGATTTTTGCTGAATTGTTGGCCCTGTAAGAAGTAAGTCGTTCAGAGAGCTGCTAGTATTCCAGAAAGAACCGCCGTGACATCCTAAAGCTTGTTTCGTACTTCGCTTTACAATAAATGGCAAAAAGCAAGAACACAGGTACTGTTTAATCCTTGCAGAAGGTACTGTAAGCTGACATCCAGAAAGGCCGAATACTAGAGCTTGAGAACAGGGTTTATCTAGCTTAGCTTCTAAACTCCTAAAACGACGACGAGCTAGGCATAAAAGTAGGAAATCACCAAACTTCGAACCCGAAGTGATAAGAGACGAACAGAGTATTGACCATTCTGCCCATGCAGTTTTCCTGAACAGTTGCCCAAAAATAAAGTCCTTGTGGTAACAGAAAAGTTGGCTGGATGGATTACAAGAACTCACTTCCAAAATCGCTTTACTTTTCATGCGCAAGTGTCATCCTCAGACTGATCCGTAGTAACTTGACGCCGCCACGGCACAGAGACTTGAGGATTTGGAGTAGTCGACATCCTACCAGAAACGATTCAACTGTATTTGGAAGTTTGAGTGTTGGGCAAATGATGCCCATGTATTTGCCCCATAGCAACAGGCTCTGAAACAGACCAGCGCCAATTAACAAGTCGATTCGTTGTAATGGGCCGAAGTTCGCGTCGTTAGCGAAATTCTTGTAATCCCCATCCTGATGTATTTGGTTTGAAATTCGGCTGATGAACTGCGATACTGTAGCCACACGTGGAATGACGCACGATAGCCTGCATCCCAGGATGCGCAAATGGTCCACTGATTTATCAGAGAGTCTGTGGAGGACCCACCGCGATCCCAAATTGGTGCGAATGCCTATATTTCAAAACTTAACTGGCTAGCTAGCGTAGTTATAAAGTTCAATTGAGAAGCGGAATCAAAGATTGCTCGCAAGAGAAAGCAAATGGAACCAACCCTATTTTTTACATAGACAATAGCAGTAGCGCAACACAACATTAAAAGCCAAAGTATCAGAAATATCGGTGAGTGGGTGCATAATTGACGAATGTTGTATACGACATTCAAAGCCATGAAGAGATGGCTACAAGAGCCTGAGAGTGGTCTGATGATGAGGTGGTGCGGATGAGTCAGTCTATGCAACAGCAGTGGTGCTTCATGCGACAATATCTGCAATGAGTTGATTTGCATTGCTGCAAACGTGGCCTTCCTGTGCCCAGTTTAGACAGAAAAGGTGGCTTTCTTGCTTCTCTGAATCGAAGATACGAGGCTCAAATTTAAAAATCAGAGCACTTTGGCAACACATCTCTCGATCGCAAAATAGGTATATTGGATGAGATTTAAGTTAGTAGAAGACGCAATGAGTGCACTTAAAGGAGTTTATGCACATATTTTTCCACCCGATGGCCTGGTGGCTGTGGCCAGCGTTTGATTGCCCGTACATGTGTTCAGAATCGCTGAGCTCACGAAGACCCTTACAGATCCTCTCTGACACCTTTTTAAACCAAATATTGCTTTTGAACGTGCTCAAAAATGTAAAACTTTGGCTATCAAATCGATTTATGAGCAGATCCAAAGCTCCTTTATAATCACATTGAAGGTTCGAGCGAGCGTACATCTCCAGAGCCACGCCGCCATAGGACTAGACCTGTGCAATATTGCAGCTTTTCACTGTCGCTTAGCTTCCGTCATCATTTTAAGAATGACCGTGGTGAATGTTATGAGAAAGTCCGGCCATCCAGCATAAGATCCGCGAAATCATTGAGCAATCAGGTTCAAATCGAGCTTCGTGTCCGAAAAGAGCACCAGGAATGGTGGTTGATGTCTATAGATGTGGAGCTGGCAGCTGCTACCCAACAATTGCGGGCCTGCGCGCTGGGCCGCTAAGCCTCTATTGAGCTTCGCCTCACATCCATAAAAACCTCCGGTACTCCATCGTCACTCTGAAGTCCCTTAAATCCAGCCGTCTGCGATGTCTGTGCGGAGTCAAAACGACGAATTTAAGGAATTGACCCAGTCCAATCGCGCGGAAGATTTTCATCCAACCACTGATCTATAGATCTAGCTATAACAGGAATTTCTACCGGCGTTGTTTGCTTTGCAGAATGATTGCACTTTGCGGTACTTATTTACTTGGCGCGTCATTTTGAGGCCGAACCGCGTTTGAGCAGTTTATTTTGCCTTCGTACAAAAAAAATAAAAGAAATGTCCAGAACTCGGTTAGTAGGGTGAATAACCTTTTAACCTTGCCGGGCGAAAAATGCGCGACACCAAGCGTCGTCGAAAAACGCAAAATGTGAACTTGTTGTTGTTGTTCCGCCTTATAACAGCGGACTTGAGATTATGTATATGTATGCACTGCACTATGCACTTTTAGAATAGTTAAATGTTATTCTCCTTTTGTTTATAATTTCAGCACAACACTGTTTTGATTTTACAGCGCGAAATGTGTGCTGTGCAGATCAGTTAGCCTGCCGGCTTTTCACAGCGCGAAATGTAAACTAAATGGGCCAGCTGTGTGCACTTGTATGTATGTAAGTCCGTGTTTGTGACCGAATGCCCACGCAAACGAGAAGAAACCAAAAATATATTGTTTTTCAAATGATATAAAACAATAATAAAACCGAGCTGCGGCAACAGAAACAGCGATCACGTCGGGGTCACCAAATGTTTTGGGGGAAGACAACAAAAATGCCACCCCTTACGTTTTGGTAGCTTTAATGAACGCTTTTAATTTTATCAGTTTATGCATGCAGCAAGCTTATTCTACAGTCGAACCTGCACTGCTGCAGCCGAAAGCCTGGCTTCATATTTTAATTTGGGTTTTACAATGTAGTCGCTGAATACGCAGCGGCTACTAAGCTTAGCGAGATATGCAGACAGGTGCGAGGAGAGCGCAAGAGCGCTACAGGTTCAGCCATACACCTATGCGCACTAGACTAGTCTAGGCGGGCTGCTCGAACAATAACTACGAACCACTTCGTACCAGTGGAATAACTGATTATATATTATCAAATAACTCGCAACTTTCTTGGATAATATAAACATTTTTAATCCTTATTAAAATTAATAATAGTATCACGGTCTTTATATTATTAATTTTAATTCAATATATATTTGATTTTCTTTTACTATTATATAAAATACAAAATGTTGATTATTAATCAAAAACAACGGCCAGAACTTAGAAAAATCTATTAACAAGCAGAGTACTTTTATAACAGAGTTAGAGCAATTAAATAATTTACATTGAATCGAATGATCTATTTACTTTTGAAGGGGGAGAGTTATCCAACAAGGCAATTTAACTGAGGCTATTATCATTCATGTCAAATCATACAGATGGTAAAGCACATGGCGGACTGGAAATCTAATTAAAAGCTGTATTAAGCACCACTATCATAACAAATTTGAAGGGTATTATTTATTAATATTTATTATATTATTGGTGATAAACCTTTATTACTCCCAACACTTTTGAAATGTACAAGACACTTTCTTAGATTATTTCTAATTTTATCAACCGATCGAGGCTCTAGATAAAAAATAGGACTGACTTTGCCTTCAAATCTGATCCAATGAACCTCGTCAGGAGCTTTCTTCTGAACTTTAGAACTTCAATGGTTAGATGTTGATGTTTACATTAAAAGCTTAAGAGAAACTGCATCCTCCCCATTGTAGAATTCTAATTTGCGCCATCAGATGGTCACTTTGGTGAACTTGAAACGCAAGGGCGCAATTGATTGGGATTCAAACGGAAGCTGATGTTACTTTGGTAATTTAATTTTGCGCTTAAGATGAAACTGTCGCATTTGCCGTGAAATCTTAATTAGCACTGATTGGGCTTCGAACGGAAGTTGATGCTTACTTTTAATTTTGATTTGTTTAACTTAGTTGGGGAACCAAGATCGGACCTTAAAAAGCCAAAGGCAAGACAAAGGCAATGCAGAGTTTGAAAATATTGCTATAAATGAGGCGTTTATTTCACGAGCTATGAAGTGTGTTTGAAAGCAGCATTACGTCGATAGATTGTCGAGTAGGAATTAAGCTAGTTTATGCGTTCCAGCATTTGAACTAATAAATAGATTTTGGTTTCGCATAAATCTTGCATAGTTGTGAGCATAAACTACATAAATTTTTAGGCTTTGAGCGTGGTGCCGCATATCAAGTTTCAAAGTTGTTTTCGAATACCTGGGATTGCCAACATTCTTTCATATCACTTGATATGCTGATTACAGAAATAAACGCTTTGAGATAGGGTTAAAGGTCCTGACTTATAGCGCCGTGTCACATTTATACTGAGTCATTGGTCCAGTGAGGACCTGGCCAGTCGAGAGAAGACCGTGGGTTTGATCTGACCCGTCATCTGTAAGTAGTTCCAGGATGCGATTTTTCATTGCTTATAAAACTCGGCAGCCCTGTTGTTAGCAGTGATTGCCACCTGCGCTGCCGCACTTTTCTGTTGCAGTCTTCGTACTGCCGCATTTTGCGCATTCATGAAGCTCCGCTGACTTCCTCACACTGCGCGAAATTTGCAGTATGAACTTTATGGCCATATTTTGGCATTTCGCACATTGCCTTTGTGCGGTTCCTCAACTGCTATTCGGTGGAGCAGCAGAAACTGAAGATTGCGGAAGGAGTCGGATCCAAACCTCCTGCTTACCGAACGCCCACCTGAACACTTCGCTTAGTCTAATCTACGGTTCCAGCTTTAGCCAGTAGGTGGAGTTTATGTGCTCAGGCATAAAACAAGGAGAACGCTATAGTCAAAAGCATGACCATTAGATACCTGTCATACCACTAATTAGACAGTTCAAATTATCAATTGAATTCATGATCTCTTAGAGCTGGGCAGCCTCACAGCACGAGCATCAGCACCATGCCTTTTGAAGGCAGGCAGCTTTTGTCCTGCACCAACAGCTGTGTTTATGCTGTTTATGTTTTTGAGTGCAATGCTTACTAACATACACACATACGCCATTGTTTGACCTGACCTCCAACTTGGCTAACTTGATTTGATTTGCATAGTTCCTGGATATAGTTCGGTATTGACATATGCAAAAACCATCGCAATTTCCCCTTAATAAAAAATCCTTAGCGAGAATTAAACAACGTTGACTCTGTTGAGCACCTTGGCCAGCTGCCCTAAAGTCATCCTTTGGGATTTAAAAGGCGGAAATGTAGGCGCTAAGCCTAGGCTGGGCTTGTGGCTTTTTAAAAGAGTGAAGTGGAAAACTTTTATTAGGCCAATCGACAGGTATTGACGAAAACAAATACATATCAACTCATTTTTATAAAAGCATCAGGAACTGTGGCCACAGCTTGTGGCTCTGTGGGCGTCAGAGGGAGGTGGCACCATTTGCCAGAACTTGCGCTGCGTAGGAAACCCCAAAATCAAAACAAATGCCAACTTTAGTTTTATAGTTTCCGAGATCTCAGCGTTCATACGGAAATACATGGTGCACAGACAGATTGACATGAATGTTAGAATTGAATTCGGCTAGTGATCCTGGAACAAGAATATATATACTTTATAGGGTCAGAAACGCTTCCTTCTACCTACATATAGTATTTTTGCACGAATATAATATACCCTTTACTCTACGAGTACCGGTATAATAACAAAGTTGGTAACTAAATTTTCACAAAGAAACCAAACATCTGTAATGGTCAAGAATTTATCATTATTTATTGTTGAACCTAAATATTAACTTAATTATTGATTGTTATACTCGCCAAATCCAAAGTTCATCTTCTTATACATAAAGCTAAAGCATAACTTCGAGAACGTGCACGGAAACCAAATATCTGGTAATCAATATTAATATGCATTTTTATTACATTCTGTTAACTTTGAAACAGAGTTTGCTAAGATTTATTGGGCCCCTAAGGGCTCCAATCGCTTCCAATTGAAAAAGGTAAATTTTCCTCAAAAATTCACGCCAAACCGCCGAACTTCAATAGAACTGTGTTTTCGCCAAATAATAGTTAAAGACATTATAAATGTTTAAAAAATTTGACTGCTTAGATTTAAGGCTTTTTACTATTTTAACACCCGTTCTAAAATTGGCTAATTAGAGCCAAAACACTGAGAGTACTCGTAATTTCTTTGGTAAAATTTTCCTCAGTTTTTAATGAATCATCTGATGGTTTCAAAAAGTTCTCAGCTATCTTCAAACAGTGAAACTACATACTAAGAAACTATATTATCGAATTTAAGCTCTTTACAGTTATTGCTGCGAGAATACGCAAAATACTTGCAGAGAGGGTATTATTATTTTGGTCAGAAGTTTGTAACGCAGTGAAGAACACGTTTCCGACCCCATAAAGTATATGGTGGCAGTGTGGTATCTTTGATCAGGATCAATAGGGGAGTCGATATAGCCATGTCCGTCTGTCCGTCTGGTTAAATAACCGTTTGCGAGCTCAGCTTAAAAGCTAGCGATCTGAATCTTCACTACTCGTCCTAAAACATGTACTTAGATCAGCTTTACAACCGTCTCATCAATGCTTCCATATCCTTATGGCCCCATAGGAACAACGCATATCTTGCAAGAATTGATTATTAATTCAGCAGTGTAAAAGCTATTGGCATGAATCTTTCCAAATCGTATTTTTTATGCATACCTTGACCAGGGTAAAAAGCGCGCCAGATCGACGTCTAAATCCTATATCTATAGGAACAATAGGTGAAAAGCCGTCCAAAATTAGATATTTTAGAATTCTTTTCGCGCAGTGTATAAGCTATTTACATAAATTTTTCAAGTCTTATTTGTTTACGCATACCTTGATCAGGGTAAAAGTGCCACAAGATATCTTATAGCCCCGTGAAAAATTGTTAAAGGCTGCGAAAATATCCCTTTTTCTTATTTGTATATGGAAGCGTTTGCAGTATAAAAGTTACGATATGAAACTAAGTAACTTATCTAATTTATTTATGTGCCTGTGCAGTTGTTGCCAGTCATAATCACAATCCTCACAGATTTAAAGGAGCAGAGAATTGAAACTTTGCACACACCCTTCTTTCTTTTGCACGCAGTATCGTGCCGACTAGTACCCATAGCTTTTATGGTGGTAATCTGAAACGAGGAGAAACCCATAACTTTGGTGTTTGTAAATTTAAGTTGGCATTTTCTATGGCTTTTTATTTGGCCAAATTCAATCTAATCTCAAACCACTCTGGCAAGGATCAGTCCACTTATAACCTATAGCTCCCATATAAAGATGGAAAATGCACAGAATCTTGGTGTTTTTTGGTTAGTTAGTTGGATTTTCATGGTTGGTTTATGTTTTTCCAATCAATTCACCCACCAAATTTGTAAGACTGTCTATCTTATAGCCCTATATAACTGATTGGACTTGAAATGCCATAACTGATAGATTGTAAAAGTTAGTAGTTGGATTTTCACGGGTTTTATATTTCTAATCAATCAATCTGACCTACCAAATTTTATAGTGATCGGTCAATTATATCCATATCATACAACATCGACAAAAACAATGGTGGTATTTGGTGTTTAAAGTTAGGAAGTTGGGTTTATGAGTATTAAGAATGCATCATATGAATTTTGAGAATATTATTTACAGAGTATTCTGCAAGGGTATATCAACTTCGGCTCCGCCCGAATTGGGGATTTTCTTTCTGTTTTTATGTATAATTCCAGAAAATGTAATTTTCAAGTATATATAATTACACAAAATATATTTATATATAAATTAATAAATTCATTTGTTGGGGTTTATTATGTTATTTTATTAGTCGAGAACTATTTCGAGCAGGGACATTAAATGAGTTGGATTCACAATTTTTCGCCAGTTTTAGCCTACAAGGCTAACTCGGACTCTGATTAAACTCTACCGCGGCTGCAACTCCAAACCTACTTTAGGTGACAGCGCAGTTGACAGACTGCCCTGTCAGCATTCTGTATCTGCCAGGCAACGACCATTCGTTACAGGCGCCGGAGTTGGGCAGCCGGCTTTAGCCCACTTAACAGAAAGCTCTCTCTTGATCTTCTATTAAACCAAAGCCATTCTGCCAGGGCCCGGGATGGAGTTCCTGGCAAAAAGCAGACAAAGCACGCCTGTGCAAAACCTTCCTCATGTAAGTTGTTTACTCTATCTATAGAAACCTCCCAATTCCCAAAGTTTGGAAGGACCACGAGCACCTCTTTCAAAAAGGTAACAAGTTAGAAGCCAGTAACTACAGAGGTATTTCTAAGTTGTCATTATCTTGTGCTTTTGAAAAATTATTACTCCTCATTTGCAGCAACTTTTGCAGATCAATCATTTCTCCGTGTCAACACGGATTGTCAATAAACGTAGATCCACAATCACAAACCTTCTAGAGCTCAATTTACTAGTATGCGCGCCTAACAGGTCTGCAAACAGGGATGCCATATTATAATGACTTAGTAAAGCATTTTTGACTCGTAAATTCACTACTTCATTCAAAACTTGACCTTTTAGGTTTGTGCCGATCTGCTTAAATGGATTTCAAGTTATCTGAATGGCAGGTCACAAAGGGTCCTTTTAAAATTCAATTTCTGAAATTGTGTTAATTCGTGTCCTACTAAGGGAGCCATCTGGGTCCGTTATTTTTACATTATTTATTAATGATCTTCCTCAATTATAACTCCCCATTCTCGCGTACTTATGTACGCAGATGATGTTAAGTTGTGCCTGCAGTATAAGGACATTTCCGCCATTTAGCTTGCAACCGATCAGATAATTTTCAAAAACTGGTGCCAGATAATTTAATAAATTGAAACGGTTCCAAGTGTGCTTGATGACTTTTTATTGGCCAATCCGATACATCTAGGCATGTTAAGCGGTAGCTCTTTGATAGAATAACTCTTAAAACCATTCATGTTCTCTTGGACCCCAAACTAAAATTTTCAATCACATTTTCAGTCCATGGTTAATAAAGCCAGAGGAGTGCTTTGTAAAGTGGGATTGTTGAAGGTGGCCAAAAAGACTCATGATGATCCTTATTTGGACTTAAAACTTATATATTTCTTAGTCTCATCCGATTCTGGAGTATGGGGTTCCTGTTTGAGTCCTTGCAACATGAAATATATATTATCGTATTGAATCTGTGCCAAAAAATCTCCTTCTTTTTTGCTTTACGGCGCCTAAACTGATGCAAATCTTATCTTACCTTCTTATTCTAGTAGACTTCTTTTGATTAATTTACCATCCCTAGCTTCAACCGTAGAATGATGCTTGGTACTATCTTTATTTATAACCTTATACATGGTGATAGTTGACTGCCCCGACTTGTTAAGTCGGCTAACTTTCTGTAAAAGCTGCAGATTAATTCAGAAATTATATTCCCTAACTTTAAATCATTGTAGATCTAATATGCCTTGGTATGAGCCTTCAGAGTATTATGTTCACTATAATAGATCTTTTCCCAATATCAAATCTCGACTAAGCCGCTCCTTAAAACGATTAATACTTTGTCATACAAGATTGATCTAATCTATTTTTTTTTTCCCCGGACCTTTACCTTTATTTTCCTATCTCGCGTCTATCTTATCGCGAATCAGCCGTGATACGCTTTCGAGGCCCCTGGTCATTGGGGTGCGGTGGCGGCCGGACCTGCGCGAAAATAAAAAAAAAAAAATGCGGGGTCAGCCGACATTGCGCATGGGGCAACCAAAATCCCGGTGAGCTGGGTACTTCTGCCTTTGATGCGCGTGTTAACTCCTCCCGCCTTTAATTGGGCCTGCTCCGTATCCTTTGTCGTTTCATGTCCTCGTTACTCCTTGGCTTAGAGCATTACCGCTGTCAGGTGATGGTGGACGAGCCGCTTCGCTGCTGCCAGAGATAAGGCGGCGAAGAAATGGCGGTGCTGCCGAGAAGAGATCCATTATTACTTTCTGAGTTCCGATGATGGAAGTTTCTCAAGCTCAGCTCGGGAGAAACGGGAGGCTGAGTCGGATCTGATGAGCGGTAATATTTAATAGAGTCATGGCTGAGACCGCAGCTTTTTTCTTCGAAGTTCCAAGCTGATTTATGATCCAGATGCCAGGTATACCCTCTTGCTAGAGTAGGTTATTAGGTATGAGCCAGATATTTCTGTTTCAGGCCGAGGTGGTCGTCTATTACGGTCACCTTGGCGTCGCGCATCGATGAGAGTACCGTGGTCCAATTATAGCGAGACTGGACTCAGGTGACCTGAAGGGTGGAACATTGTGCGGCCACCCTGGCCACCACCAGGTTGTGAGTGTCACCTTGAAGTTCTTTTGCAGAAGGTAGCGCCTACCGTGGGCTTTGCAAGCCCCTGATGCTGAGCAATCGCGTTGCGCAATCGGCGACAAGTTCCATTCTCAAAGTCCAGGATCTTCTAGCTTTATAGCTCTAGAGATTCAGTGCTCATACGGACAGACAGAATTACAGATACAGTGGCATGGCTAAGATCCAGCAATATATATACTATATATATATATATACTATATCCAAGAATATATATACTTTATAGGGTCGAAACGCTTCCTCTACCTGTTACATACCTTTGCATCGAATATTAATGATATTACTTTACTCTACGAGTAACGTATATATTAATTAAAGTTGGTATAACTATATTTTCAAAACCACGCTCAAAACAGTAAATTTCTTGAATATGTTCAAAACAAATGCACTCAAAAGAAATGAAATATTATACAAAGCCCACAGAAATACACACACGTATTCAATCAACTAAGGGAATTCATTCATTTATTTATTAAACTTAATATTTACCCTAATTGTATATTTGTTATGTATTCTGCCACCCAGTCTTCTCTCTATACATAAAGCTATAAAGCATAACTGGGAATGCACGCAGACAAAACCACTGTAATCAATATTAATATGCATTTTTATTACATTCTAATAACTTTTAAAGATTATAGATTTACTAGCTCCTATGGGCTCAATCTACTCAATTGAAAAAGGTAAATTTTCCTTTCAAAATTTGACGCTAAAAACCAAAGCCAACCATTGTGAATCCGTGTTTTCGCCAAATAATAGTTTAAACACATTGTTGGGTCAGGAGTTTTTCACTAACGTTAACCTTGAGAGCCCACTGAAATAAAACCGCACAAGATTTTAATTATATATGCAATTAATTTTATTCTCTAAAAGACACCAAGGCTTAATTACAAAGTTAATGTTTATTGCTGGGCAGGCAGACCGATTTGTCTGTGCCTTTAACTAGCGAAAAGAATAGGCAGGCGATCTGCGACCCTCTCAGCGAGCTAGTACAAATCGAAACTGGTCCGGTGGTTTGCTGCATAAAGTGGCCGCCTTCAAAGCGCAGCGATCGACGAAGGAATTCAAAAAGAGAAAACACAGCAACAAGACAAGTACGCAGGGCAATAGAAAAGGCAAAAAGCAAACATCGAGAATTCAATTTACGTTAAGATTAGAAACTTTAAGTATTTATTTAGGCAGCGGCATGACCGAACATTCTCCCCGTTGGAGTTATTCAGGGCTTTCAACCAGATCTGCTTGGTGACGCCACCCAGGACAGAAGCCTTCGAGTGGTTCCAGTTGATGTTCGGTAAAGCTTACTGCCACACGAGCAAATCCATCAGATCCAGGCACCAATTCCATGACCCTGGGCTAATGGCCATTTAAGAGGAGGCAAGTTCTCGTTTTGAACCAGGACGACATCGTTTTACTCGTAGCGCAGGTTTGGGGTTGCGCCACTTGACCGTTGCTGCAACAGGGTCAGATACTTTCACGCCACCGTGACCAGAAGATTTGTTGAAAATAAGCAATTTCGACAGCGGTCCAAACGGTTGAAATTTAGCTTTGTGACGTCAGGTTCAGAGTACAACACCAGCGGAACTGTGCCAAGAAAGTGTGCAGGAGTTAAGAACTTTGATCTGCCGGACTCTTGAAAGAGGTGTAGTAGTTGGGTCGCAGTTGATACCGCCGTGTCGTGGGCAAACGAGTGTACGCAATTCATCATGAATGATAATAGAGATGGCCAACTGAACGATAAAAATGCGAAATTTCGCGTTTTACGTAGCCTCCCCGCCAGGCCTCCAAAGTGAGGCGAACGGGCAACGCCACTCAATTGAATCTTCTAGGCAGAATTCTGCAGCTCGAATGTGTGCTTTAGACAGGAATATTCTCAGCTCAGCCAGTTCGTTTTTAGCTCCAACGAAGTTCATGCATTATCGGACCATACTATCCTGGTTTGCCTCTGAGAAATAAACTGTACCGTCGCTCCAAGAACGCTTTGGAAAACGTTGAAAGATCCTGGAATGCAAGCTCCAGTGGATTGCTTTCGTCATGAAATAGATAAAAACACCTCTCGCTTATGAACTCCGGTTTGTAACAAATAACGCAGAAATCCAGACCAGTAACCATGAATGCCGATGCGTAATAAGACGATCCTGAGGTAAGGGGCAGGTCAAATATTAAATGCCGAGATAATTGTGGTTTAGTTTGAAGCATATGACGCACTTGGACGTTATAGATGATAAGCTCTGTTTTTCGCCACCTATTGGCCAAAATTGAAGACGCATGTTAGCGAGCAGCGCTCAGGACCAGGTCGCTTTTCGATGGAAGTCCAGGCGATAGCACTTGTAACTGATATGGTAGTGAAGTGACAGGATGCTGCGCATTGCAATCCAAGGACGAATTTTGTAGTCTGCCCCCAACTCACACCGTGCCCAAAGCTACCAGATGAATGGTGTTGAGCCAACGGGCTGGATGATAATTTGTCATAATGCAGCCCAGTAGTCACCACACAGCTGCCCATTTGGATGCATCTTTGATAAGCATCTGAGTGCCCATTTTTATATCTTCGATATCGAGATCAGGACTCCCTTACAGTGGTGAACAATTTGTATGCCATCCAAAGGTGTGGGTGATCTTTTGCCAAGAATTTACGAGAACTTTGCATTTTGAAGATAGTCCACTTTTAGCGACGCCGACCAAATGCGCCTTCGAAATGTAAAGAGTCTTCACTGGTACAAGATTCAGGCCAATCGTGCTGATCCTTAAGAAATTGTGGGCCTCTGAACCAAAGGCGGCAAAGATCTGGAAGCCCTTCGCTTGGGGAAGTAACTCTTGACAGGATGTCATTGATTGTGCTGGTTTGCACATAGCGCCAATTCATGCCACTGAATAGCTCTTGAATTAAAGATATCCTGATTAGCACAACGAGGACGGAAGCTAACTTCGCAAGCCGAAGTTTTAATACCCACTCCTTACAGACTTATCCGAAATGTGTAAAATAAACCTGAAGTCTTCTTAATACAAAATGCCAGCAATAGATGGTATCCGATCGCGCAGCAAACCCGATCAAGGTATAAAAAATAAATAAGACTTGGAAAAATTTATGTCAATAGCTATATACTCTGCGCGAAATATTCTAAAATAATGAAATTTGACCGATTTCACCGTATTGTTCCTATGGGAGCTATAGATATAGACGTCATATCAGCACGCGCCATCTGATGAAGGGAATGTATAAAAATACGATTTGAAAATGTATAGCAATAGCTTTGCACACATCGCGAAATATTCTGAAAAACATCAAATTTAATCGATTTTACCCGTTGTTCCCGTGGAGCTATAGGATATAGACGTCCGATCGGGGGGGCATTTCAAACTTGATCTGGTACACATGTTTTAGGATTATCGTGAAAGTTTCAGATCGCTAGCTTTTAAACTGGTAGACGCAAACGGTATTGAAACAGACGGACAGACGGACAGAGGAGAGGGACAGACGGACAGACGGACAGACGGACAGTCGGACATGGCTATATCAACTCATTGATCCTGATCAAGAATATATACTTTATGGGGTCGAAACGTTTCCTTCAGCAAAAGCACATGCTGTAAACCATCAACATAATACCCTCTGCAAGGGTAAAGAAAAACTTGAAAATGTGAAGGTTCATCGCTTATCCGCGACAGCCATATGTAGAATCTGATCAGCAAAACGGGCAATCGAAGAGCTTCATGTTGCGTACGTCCCGCATCAGTTGAGCCAGTAATAAAGCAAGAGAAGCACCTAACTTGGGAACAGTGAGAGAGTCTTCAAAAAGGTGCCATAATGAGATTTTGAGCAAAATAGATGCACTTTCTTATTATACCAGCTATTGAAACGAGTTAGATATGATCCTCCATATGGTACTGATGCTAAAGTGTCACAGAATCCGGGGATCTTAATAGTTCATTTTGGATGCAGCGCACGTCGAGGAAACTTCATTTGTTGAGTATGACCCATGTCAGATGACAAATTCAGCCATGATGTTCCAGTGCCCCAGGAAAGCTCTCGTCCCACCCAGAACTCCTCTCGACTTGTTGCAGGGAAGATCTTGGCCCTTGGCAACGGTTGCGGACCGCCGAGACCAAGCGGATCATACACGCGAGCAATTAGAAAGCACCAGCCGTTTGCGCCTTTTGGAGAGACCTCAGTAAAGGGGAGAAAGAAAAACGAAAAGACATCCGCTTTAGGATCCCGCTAAGACCCAGTGTCTTGGTAAAGTCGCTGCCATCGTCAAACTTCTGGAATGTTTCTTCCTGTCAAGAACTATCAAGGCGCCTGCTCGGTGCCCACCACCCCCTCTCCTGAGCTTAAAGCGCCACCTCGTAGCAAGCAAGTTTGTTGTTTGAGACATGATTTATGACATCCTGTGTTGATTGGCTCCTGTGATCATCTATCAACGTAAAGCTCCAAAATGATTTTAGAACCGATGGAATGTGCTCTCCTCATCATTCGTCAGTTGATACCGCACCGGACAAAAGGCTGCAGGCTTAGTTCCACAGGCGACATAGGTATCAGCTTGAATACCTGTACCTCCATCCGGTGAGTCGCCAAAGAAGCCATTGGAAGATAGCTATCGGGTTCAGCCACGCGAACACACCAGCCATGTAGGATACATCTTGCAGATGTCTCCAAATAATACAACAGGGAAAGTCCGAAACTGTAACAGCGTGTTGAACAGCTTCTGTTGAATGGTAGGCCCTGCCATAAGAAACTCGTTCAGCGATGTCCACTTTGACGTTTTGGCAGACCCATCAAAAACGACTCGCAATTTAGTCGTGGTGCTGTCTTCTTTGAAAACGCAGTGGTGGGCAGAAAATATTTGCAAAGACTCAAGGGAGCTTTCTGGGCACACGACCGACATAGTGCTTCCCCAAAGTCGCAAATATTCACGCAATGAATGCTGAATATTGGACCTTGACTTCGCCAGCGCTCTAGCTTGCTCTCCAAATTGAGAAATCGACGATAAGCTGATTGCATTTTATTCACGCTTTAATTTAGAGTGTTCTCGGTGGTAATCGTACGGAATATTCACCAGAGTCTAAACGATGAAAGTTCGTCTTGAAATGAGCTTCGCACCCAGCGTCTTCTTTGTGCGCTGCGACCAACACGCCTTCACCACAGCTCTCAACTTCCCAAAAGCGACGGACTAATTCATCCATAAGAACTTCTAGCAGCAACCAATCACGTGCACAGCTGGCCGCAATGTGGAAGCCGGGCCTTTCGTGAGAGTAGAAGATCCACCTCCTGTAACGATCCAACCAAGCCTGTTTCTGCAACAGTAAGCCAGCTCACCTTAAGCTCACCCACAGATAATAGCTCAAAGAATCTGCTTGCGTCAATAAGAAGATCTATTCGCCGAGATCTATAGAAATCGGATCGGCCAGCTGAATATTCGCGGGAATTTTCCAACCATCGTTTAACGGTCGAACTGGGTTGATTTTCGTTTGGTAATCGAATGAGCAACAAGAGCAGATAGGCATGCGAAGTAATCAGAGAGTGTGCGACCTACCGCAACGCAAACGGAAGCTCCTTCAGAGTCAAAACAAGCATCCCTTCAAGACCTGCAACTGGACGGTAGACTTTCGTTTTGTGCAACTGCAAATGGGTGGTGAGCGAGCCTGAAGTCACAATGTGGACTTGAGATCCCGAACTAGCAGCGCACGGCATGGACCAAGCGACCGATCGATCTTTGAACGCTTGTGACTGCAGTTGCAAGAAAGACAATGTCAGAATCCACAATCTGAGCCAGCAAAGACGTGGAGGGTCATAATTGCAATTGGCGTACTTGTTCTGCAGCTGGAGCTCGCATAACGCTCCCCTCGCACTCACAACGTTCATGAATTGACCAGCAGCTATGTGTAAATTGAATGGCCACTGTTGTCGCAACACAACACATCCATTTCCTAAAGTGTTAGTGGCAATTAAAATGCTTGTTGCGCTTTTCCTAACATTTGTGAACTAGATATGAGTACAGTCTGCAGTATCTCTACTTTTCAATTTTACAACGCTTGGACAAAAATGTAGTAAATTGATCAATCGAAGGAATTTATCAATGGCCGCAGATTCTTCCCAATTGGCCTGAGTTTTGCTATCTAATTTTTATAGAGTAAAACATGAACCAGAAATGCAATTTGAGATTTGCCAACAGAGCCCATTGACTGAAGAGCACGTAAGATTAGCATTTATTTTATCAGATATATCTCTCAGCTACGCTGCGGACCGCATTCCCACTTTAGGGAGACCCAAAATTGCAGCAGTTATATGGGATTGGAAAATTGGACGCTTATTATTGCCGACATTCATATCTCATATGAGGCTACATCATAGTTAGCATGTCACAAATCTCTAATGAGCGCACTGTATCCAAGGCGGAACCCTTCAGGCTAACTTTAAATGCTCAGCTTCTCAATGTAGTGAGCTCCAGTCATTGGCGATGATAGCTTGAACATGGATCATGAAAGTCGACAAATTCAGTATATAGCCACCAGAAAATTCAGGCAATTTCAATTCAGGCAAATGTATCTTTTAGGCGGCACAGAATGGAAATCCGAGATGGTCTGGCCTGATTTTGGAACTTCGAAGTGCTGGACGTGACGCTACCCACTTCTCGCTGATTTAGATGATTGTATTGATATTGATGAGCTCTTCAAAATCATCGCGAACCTGGCTGCCGATTTCTAATAAAATCCAGTTCCTCAAGACTGTCATGATCCTGGGCAAATGCAGCCTTATCTCCCTCTGAGAGCCACACAGCTCTTTTGGGCTCTTCTTCACTCATCGCCTGAGCTTCAACAGTCTGGGCCTTTTCAGAGGATCTCGCCTTAAAAGCATTAATTGCAGCCTTCAATCAAGATTCTTCACTCTGAACTCGGAAGCAGCTAAAGTAGTTTCTGGTTGACATTTTAATAGCAAGGGTAAAATTATTTATTATTTTCAGCTTTTATCACTGCAAAAATAATTTAATTCCACTGCTGTACCAAAAACTCTTGACCACCGAAAAACGGCTGGAACAGGATAAAGGCTTATTTGCACATAAACAGCAATATAGCGGTGGAAGGGGCAACGAACTCAGCAACAAAAATATGTCTCCGCTAAACGTTTCAAAGGGAACGAAGCAAAGAGAGAAACGAAAATGTCTTATGGATGCGCGGAAGCGAGTGCGATGTGGAGTTTCAACGCAGTTTATTACCGCCTGCGCTTGCATATGGTAAGCATAAACCATAAGCCGGGATTATGCGTAATTAATCACCGAACTAGAAAACCGAACCAGACCGATTTGATCGTGCCTTTTAACTAGCGAAAAAGAATAGGCAGGCGATCTGCGACCGTGCCTTCAGCGAGCGAGAGTACAAATCGAAACTGAACGGTAGATGCTTGCCGTGGACAAAGGGCCAGGCAGCGATCGACGAAGGAATTCAAAAGGAGGCACTTGCAGTAATTGAAAGAGATGCCACGTCGGCAATAGAAAAGGCAAAAAAGCAAACATCGAGAATCAATTTTTGTTTAGATTAGAACCTCAAGAATTATTTGGAGCAGCGGCATGATCGAAAACACATTATAAATGTTTAAAAATTTGACTGCTTTAGATTTTAAGGCTTTTTACTATTTTAACAGCCGTTCTAAAATTACCTGTATTTAGCCAAAATACTGAGTATATCACATTTTTAGGTAAACATTTTCCTTAAGCTTTAATGAATCATCTGATGGTTTCAAAAAGCTCTAGCTATCTCTAAACAAAGAAACTAAGCATACTAAGGAACTATCATCGAATAATGCAAAATACCGTTTTTGGCGAAAATCTATTTGCCTGTTTTTATACCCTTGGCAGAGGGTATTATAATTTTGGTCATAAGTTTGTAACGCAGTGAAGGAACGCCGACCCTATATAAAGTATATATATTCTTGATCAGGATCAATAGAGGAGTCGATATAGCCATGTCCGTCTGTCCCTCTGTTTTAATACCGTTATCGAGCTCAGTTTAAAAGCTAGCGATTCCTGAATCTTTCACACTCGTCCTAAGTTTTCATGTGTGTACTCAGGATCAAGTTTTTAAACCGCCCCGATCGGACGTCTATATCCTATAGCCCCCATAGGAACAATCGTATATCTTGCAAGAATTGATGATAATCCCGTTGCGTAATACTTATTGGCATGGATCTTTCCAAAATAGTATTTTTTATGCATACTTTGACTAGGTAAAAGCGCGCCTATCGACGCTCAAATCCTATATATCCCACTTAGGGACAATAGGGTAAAATCGGTCCAAATTGGATTTTCTTTGAATTATTCTACGCATGTAAGGCCATTTACATAAATTTTTTCAAGTCTTATTTATTTACTTGATACCCTTGATAAAGGGTAAAAGTGCTTGCCGATATCTTATAGCTTCCGTAGGGAAAATTGTTAAAGGCTGCGAAAATATCCCCTCTTCCTGTTTCTATATGAAATGTTTGCAGTATAAGAGCTATTGTCATGAAACTTTGCAACATATCTAATTATACCAGTTACTCGTAGAGTCAAAGGGCTCGTATTCGCAAAAGTATGTAACATGGTAGAAGGAAGTTACCGACCCTAAAGTATATATATTCTTTTTGAGATCAGCCGAGTCGATCGGCAATGTCCTCTCAGTCCGTCTGTCTATCCTAAGTGAACATTAGACTGGAAACTATCAAGCTAGAAGTATTTTGGCATTTTGCATGTAGATTTAGGAGTGTCCTACGCAGCGCAAGTTTATTCAAAATTGCCGCCCCCTCTGACGCCCATACAAGCCACAATCTGTGTCCACAGTTTTGATCTTATTATGAATTTTTTTTTTATGTATTTGTTCGTCAATACCGATTGGCCAAATAAAAGTTTGCCACGCCCACTTAACGCCCAAAAACCCAGTAAAGCCTTACGCCTGGCTAGCTTCTACATTTCCGCCTTCATGGCGTATACAGCTGAACCATCTAACTGATTAGACTTCAGCAGCTGCCAGGCAGGTGTCAACAGGAGTCAACGTTAATTCTCGATAAATATTTCTATTAAAGAATTGCGATGGCTTTCATTTGTCAATACCGAACTATATCCCAAGAATCATGCAAATCAAATCGTTAGCCAAACTGAGGTGTTCCCTGGGTGCAGATTTTAACAAAAATCGGGAGCTAATTCGAGCGGCGAAAAACATACGAGCAGGGCATATTTATATTAAGTTAGCTGAGTAACGGTTTTTCAATAGCTTGAAAAACTCGACTAAGAAGCGTTCTCTCGTTTATTTATGTGCTCAGGGTAAAAGTTGTTGCCATTCAGACAACTACGTGCTACAACCGCTATTTAAAATGAAATTGATTACGTATAAGCTTTTTACCCTCTTGCAGAGGGTATTATAATTTTGGTCAAAAGGTAATCAGTGAAGGAGACATCCCCGACCCTAGAAAGTATATATATTCTTGATCAGGATCACCTCCTGAGTTGATAAGCATGTCCGTCTGTCCGTCTGCCTGTTTTACGCGAACGGTCTCACAGATTTGAAAAGATAGAGAATTGAAACTTGCACACACCCTTCTTTCTTTTTCTTGCACGTGTCGACTATACCTTATAACTGCTATAACTGAACGATGGAAATCCCTAACTTGGCGTTTTGTAAAGTTAGGAAGTTGGCATTTTCTATGGCTTTTATTTGGCCAATCAATTCGACCTAACAAATTTCATAAGGATCGTCCGACTATAACCTATAGCTCCCATACAAAGATGGAAATTCCATAACTTTGGTGCTTTTTGGGTTAGGTTATTGTGGATTTTCTATGGGTTTTATGTTTTTCCAACCATCTCGACCTACCAAATTTCATAAGGATCGGCCGCCTACTATCTCTATAGGAAGGCCCCATAAAAACTGATTTGATCGGGAAACGTAATGATGATTGTAATTAGAGAAAGCCGGGATTTCTGGGTTGCAGAGATTGGGCCAAATCACTTCGACCTGCACCAAATCTATAGGGATCGGCCGACTATATCCGATACTGCCGCCTTTAACTGATCGATTGAGCCGCCATGACTTTTGTGTTTTTAAAGTTAGAAGTTGGGATTTTATGAGTATTAAGAATGCATCATATGAATAATTTTTGGAGAATATTATTTACAGAGTATTCTGCAAGGGTTTATCAACTAGCTCGCCCGATTTAGCTTTTTCTTCTTGTTTTTATATGTATAATTCAGAAAATTTAATTTTTTTATATATAAATTACCCGAGGAAGCTAACTTCTTAAAGCCGAACCTTTCTGCTCGAACTTGCAGATATTTTAGACGAAATGAGCCGAGAGCCTTCTTAATACAAATGCCAAGAGCATTACTATATATGAGCGTCCGATCGGCGCTTTTACCCTGATCAGGCTGTATGCCAGTAATAAATAAGACTTGGAAAAATTTATGTCAATAGCCTATACTACACTGCGCGAAATATTCTAACAAAACCAACTGAAATTTTGACCGATTTCACCGTATTGTTCCTATGGGGGCTATAGGATATAGACGCGTCCGATCAGCACCCACGCTTACCCTTGATGAAGTGGATTGCATATATAATACGAGATTTGAAAAAATGTATAGCAATAGCTTTAACACATCGCGAAATATTCTGAAAACATCAATTTGGACCGATTTTACCCCATTGTTCCTATGGGAGCTGGTAGGATATAGACGTCCGATCGTCACGCGCTTTACTCCTGATCCATGATTGCGGCCGCTTAGAATAAGATTTGAAAGACGAGCCAACAGCTACACCTCGCGAAATATCCTAAAAAATCATTATTTTTCACCCGATTTACCCTATTGTTCCTGGCAGTGGGATGGCAGAGAATATAGACGTCCGATCGCCACGCTTAACCCTGATCAAGGTTATAAGGAGTCACGATTTGGAAAGATTAATTTCATGGCTTTTACACTGCGCGAATATCATAAATTTTGCAAGATATAGTCCAAATTGTTCCTATGGGAGCCGCGTAGGATATGAGATCCGATGCGGGGCGATTTTCAAACTTGATCTGCGCGCATGTTTTAGGACGATCTGAAAGCCTGCTTTCGGCAGATCGCCAGCTTTAACCTGTGCTTCCGCAAACGGTAGGCAAAAGTGCGACGGACAGACGGACAGACAGACAGATGGGCAGACGGACAGAGGGACAGACGGACAGACGGACATGGCTATACGATCCCCTCTATTGATCCTGGATCAAGAATATATCCATACTTTGTTGGGTCGGAAACTCTCCTCTCACTGCGTTACAAACTGCTGGACCAAAATTATAATACCTCTGAGTATAAAAAATTTGACTGCTTAGATTTGAGGCTTTTTACGTTTTTAACACCGTTTTAAAATTACCATTTAGCAAAAAAATACTGAGTATCAATAATTTCTTTTGGTAAACATTTTCCCTTGCTTTAATAGGAATCATCTGATGGTTTCTAAAAAAAGCCTCTGACTATCTTCTAAACAAAGAAACTAAGCATACTAAGAAACCAAGTACATCGAATTTAAGTGCTCTTTACAGTTATTATTGCTGCGAGAATACGCAAAATCACCGTTTTTGGCGAAAATCTATTTGGCTCTATTTTTTACCCTTGCAGAGGGTATTATAATTTTGGTCAGAAGTTTGTAAATGCAGTGAAGTGGAAACCCTCTGACCCTATGTGGCGGGGGCGTGGGTATATTCGATCAGTGGATCAATAGGGAGTCGATATAGCCAGCCAACTCGCCTGTCCCTCTGTTGTTTTAATACTTCCGCTATCGTCAGTTTAAAAGATGAGCATCTGAATCTTCACACTCGTCCTAAAACATGTGTACTCAGATCAAGTTTTAAACCGCCCCGATCGGACGTACCACCATATATCATACCTCCCATAAGGAACAAGTCATATCTTGCAAGAATTGATGATAATTCGCGACAGTGTAAAAATGGACTTTCCAATCGTATTTTTTTTATGCTTGATCCAGGGTAAAAGCGAGCCGGACGTCTAAATCTGTATCTCCGGGCATTTATAAGGTAAAATCGGTCCAATTAGATGTTTCTTAAGAATTTTTCTATTTGCAGTGTATAAGCTATTTCATCAAATTTTTGAAGTCTTTTTATTTGCATACCTTGATAAGGGTAAAGTGCTTGCCGATATCTTACAGCTTCCGTAGGAAAAATTATTGAAGAGCTGCGAAAATATCCCCTTTTCCTATTTTCTATAAATGTTTTGCAGTGACTAAAAGCTAGTACATGCTTGACTTTGCAGCTTATATCTGATTATACCCGTTACTCATCGAGTAAAAGGGTATATTGTATTCTGCAAAAGTATCGTTACAGGTAGAAGGAAGCGTTTCCGACCCTATTAAGTTTCTATATACTTCTTGTTCAGGGATCACTAGTCTAGCTAGGATCTCTGCCCGTACTGTCCGTCTGTCTTCTGTCCGTATGAACGCTGAGATCTCGGAAACTATAATAGCAGAAGATTGGCATTTTGCATGTAGATTTTTAGGAGTTCCTACGCAGCCGCAAGTTTGTTTCAAAAAGGTGCCACGCCCCCTCTGACGCCCCCACATAAGCCCCAATCTGTGGCCACAGTTTTGATGCTATTATGAATTTTTTTTTTGATATGCCATTTTTCCGTCATCACCTCGATTGGCCCAACACAAAGTTTGCCACGCCCACTCTAACGCTCAAAAACCCATTAAACACTTTAAGCCTGGCTAGCGCCTGGGCCATTTCCGCTTTTCATGGCGTATACAATAACGCCATCTAACGGATGACCTTTTGGAACAGCTGGCCAAGGGCTCAACACGAGTCAACGTTTAATTCTCGATAAGGGATTTCTATTAAAGGAAATTGCGATGGCTTTCATTTGTCAATACCGAACTATATCCCAAGAACTATGCAAATCAAATCAAGTTAGCCAAACTGGAGGTGTTCCCTGGGTACAGATTTTAACATAAAATCAGGAGCTAATTCGAGCGGGAAAACATACAAGAGGGCATATTTGTATTAAGTTTAGCTGAGTAACGGTTATCTAATAGTCGAGGCACTGACTACAGCGTTCTCTTTTTATTTATTGTGCTCAGGGTAAAAGTTGTTGCCATTCGATATCCCATTACAACTCGCTTTATTTAAATGAAATTGATTACGTATGGCTAATCTTTTTATACCCTTGCAGAGGAGGTGCATTATAATTTTAGTCAGGACAGTAACGCATGATGAAGGAGACATCTTTGACCCTATATAAGTATATATTCTTAGATACTCCTTGAGTTGATAGCCATAGTAAACCGTCTGATCGCTGCCTGTTTCTGCGAACTAGTCTACGATTTAAAGATGAGAATTGACTTTGCCACACCCCTTCTTTACCTTTTGCACGCAGTATCGTGTCGACTTTTTCCCATAACTGCCATATAACTGAACGATAGGAAATCCCATAACTTTGCGTGTTTGTTAAGTTAGAAGTTGGCATTTTCAGCGCTTACTTTATTTGGCCAATCAATTCGACTTTACCAATTCTCATAAGGATCGACCGACTATAACCGCTAGCTCCCATACAAAGATGGAAATTCCATAACTTTGGTCTTTTTGTTGGTTAGTTGGGATTTTCTATGGGTTTTATGTTTTTCCAATCATTCGACCTACCAAATTCGTATGAAGTCCGCTGCCTACATCTTAGTACTAAAATAGCTCCCATAAAACTGATTGATCGGAAATGCCATAACTTTGATGATTGTAAAGTTAGGAAAATGGGATTTTCTACGGTTTATATTTGGCCAATCAATTCGACCTACCAAATTTTGTATATAGGGATCGGCCGACTATATAGCTGCCATATAACTGATCGATCGATGAAATGCCATGACTTTGGTGTTTTTGTAGTTGAGTTGGTTTTATGGGAGTATTAAGAGTAAATAATTTGAACAGTTTTACAGAGTATTGTGCAAGGGTATATCAACTTCCGGCTCCGCCCAGGGAAATTAGCTCTATTTCTGGTTGTATGTACATATTCCAGAACATTTTTAATTTTTTTTATATATAATTACACATTGAGAAGCTAACTTCGGCAAGCCGAAGTTTTAATACCCTTGCAGACTGACGGAAATATGCTAAAATAAACCTGAAGTCTTCTTAATGCACAAATGCCAAGAGCAATACTATATAGACGTCCGATCGGCGCGCTCTTACCCTGATCAAGGTATGCGTAAATAAATAAGACTTGGAAAAATTTATGTCAATATCTTATACACTGCGCGAAATATTTTAAAAAATAATGAAATTTTGACCGATTTCACCGTATTGTTCCAGGGAGCTATAGGATGAAGCTTGATCAATGCGTCATAAGGAATGCATAAGAAATACGATTTGGAAAAATGTATAGCAATAGCTTTAACACATTGAAATATTCTGAAAAACATCAAATTTGGACCGATTTTACCCTATTGTTCCTATGGAGCTATAGGATGTAGACGTCCGATCGTCACGCGCTTTTACCCTGATCAAGGTACGCATAAAAAATAAGATTTGGAAAGATTTATGTCAATAGCACACGCGTGAAATATCTAAAAATCATTAAATTTTACCCGGTTTTACTCTATTGTTCCTATGGGATATAGACGTCCGATCGCCACGCGCTTTACCCTGATCGGGTATGCATAAAAATACGATTTGGAAGGAAAGATTCATGCCAATAGCTTTTTCCTTGCGTTATCAAGATATACGATTGTTCCTATGGGGAGCCATATAGGATATAGACGTCCGATCGGGGGCGGTTTTCAAACTTGGTCTGCGTACACATGTTTTAGGACGATTGTGAAAGTTTCAGATCGCTAGCTTTTAAACTGAGCGCTCAAACGGTATTGAAACAGACGGACAGACGGACAGAGGGACAGCGGACTTGACGGACAGGCTATATCGACTCCCCTATTGATCCTGATCAAGAAATATATACTTATGTGGTCGGAAACGTCTCCTTCACGCGTTGCAAACTTCTGACCAGGAATTATAATAAGCCCTCTGCAAGGGTATAAAAACAGCGCGATCAAGACCAGTTGCCTACACTAATTTTGAAGAAGCAAAAGCAGAAGTAAGCGTAGCGCAAGCAATGTCAGACACTTACTTATATCTCCATTAAAATTCCTATAACCGACACCAACTATTGTGGGAGAACTTCTAATCAAACCAATAAAAAAATTGGTCAATATGTTAATAAAATTCAAAGCTAAAATGTAATCAAATGTAAAGGAAAACTTTGCAAAATTTCCAAATGTCATAATTATAATGATAACCATTTGTAAACATAGAAATATGATGAGACATATAAGTAATTCCTCTTTGCTACCAAATTTATTAAAGAAGTCGCCTTGCCACCTGCAAACTGAACGAATCAACAACCAACACATTCCTGGAGTCATTCCACTCAACAAATTCCCCGGCAACGGCTACAAATAAATGGGACATCCACAAGTCTCAACGCAACCTTTGTTATTAACTCAGCACCTAACAATTAATATTGATGGACAGACCTTCACCAACAAAGACACGGTACACTATCACCCGATGCCAGCAGTTCTGTAAGACTGATTACCATTAAAAAGATAAGAAGAAAGCTATCATAAGAATTGTTAAAAGAACTGAACATCAACAATACCAAGACCTTGGAACTGTTAAAAAACAACATCGCGTACAGCCGACTTTCTAATAAGTTCCATAATAATCATCGTACTAACTGCACTCGCACAAAGGCCACTTCTTGCAATTAAAAGGGTCAAATACTGCACATCAACAAATAGCGTCTGATAAAGCGAACGATTGATGGGCAATTTCTGTAAACATAATTTAGTTCCAATTTTTGTGCAAATAAATACTGACCAAGTGTCCCCCAAAATTTTACTTATTTTTTAAATACTGAAGTCACTCGTGTTTATCTCTATTAAGCAAATAAATGTGTTTCAGCAACTTAATTCCACATTTCTTATAAGTTTGTAACAAATGTTAATATGCATGTGGATAACTAAGCTTTTATCTTCTTGTATCTTTTAGTTTTTTTAAAGATGTTTTGATGTTTTGGAGGTTAAGGACCGTTAAATAATAATGATGGAAGGGATTGATTCATTATTAAAGAAATAATATTTTTAATTTGGTTCGCCCTAAATATATTTCCTGTTTTTAAGAAATAATGATTTCTAGTTTTGAAAATAAATATTGATCCCAGTAACTTACTAAAGATTATTATACCCGTTACTCGTAGAGTAAAGGGTATATTGTATCGTGCAAAAGTATGTAACAGCTAGAAGGGAAGCTTCCCGACCCTATAAAGTATATATATTCTTGTTCAGGATCACTAGCCGAGTCGATCTGCCATGCCGCTGTCCGTCTGCCGTCTGTCCGTCCGTATGAACGCTGCGAGATCTCGAAAACTATAAAAAGCTAGAAGATTGGCATTTTGCATGCAGATTTTAGGAGTTCCTACGCTGCGCAAGTTTGTTTTTCAAAGGTGCCACGCCCCCTTTAACGCCCACAATCGCTTATATACGATTTTATTTAAATATAAATTTAAATATTTCGAAAAGTAAAAATGCAGTTTTATTGTGTTTATCAATACCTATCGAAATGTAGAAGAAATTTTTCAAATCGGACCATTCGTTTAAAAGTTATGCGTGATCAAAGTTTCTATCTCCATCTCCCTCTGCTCCCTTTTACCTGAGTAATGGGTATCTGATAGTCGGGGCACCCGACTATAGCGTCTCTCTTTTAATATGTTTTAGTTGAGTTGTAAAATTTGTCGTCCCATTTCAACAACGATTTTGCGTATTATTACACCCTTGCAGAGGGTATTATAATTTTGGTCAAAAGTGTGCAACGCTAGTGAAGGAGACATCTTCGACCCTATAAAGTATATATATTCTTGATCAGGATCTCCCTGAGTTGATATAACCATGTCCGTCTGTCCGTCTGCCGCCTTCCGTTTCCGTCTGTCCGGGATCGGCCGACTCTTCCCCGCCGCTGTCGGGGCCATGACTATCCTATATAGCTGCCATATAACTGAACGATAGGAAATGCTATAACTCTGTTGTTTGTAAAGTTAGGAAGAATTAGGCTTTTTTATTTGGCCAATCAATTCGACCTACCAAATTTCATAAGGATCGGCCCACTATATCCTCTAGCTCCTATATAACGATAGGAAATACCATAACTTTGGTGTTTTTAAAGTTAGGAAGTTGATTTTTTATGGGTTTTTATTTGGCCAATCAATCCGACCTACCAAATTTCATAGATCGGCCGACTATATCCTATAGCTGTCATATAACTGAACGATTGAAAATGCCATAACTTTGGTGTTTTTAAAGTTAGGAAGTTGGGATTTTATGAGTATTAGAATGCATCATATGAATAATTTTGGAGAATTTTATTTACAGAATATTCTGCAAGGGTATATCAACTTCGGCTCCTCGAAGTTAGCTTTCCTTTCTTGTTTTTATTAGTGGTGGTTTTTTATCTTCCGCCTAAGCTTTATGAATTTGAATAATAAGCTCAACCGCAGCAAAGCAGAAACCAATGGAAAGAAGGACCGTTTGAGTTGGCTTTCGGAAAAAAGAAAGACTGTCATGTTAACCAATAATAAGAATCAAATAAATAAAACAACGTTCTAGAAATGCTTACAAATTGTATATCATGTATGTATTACAAATATATCCCTTGTAAGATTTTTAACTTGTACTGCAGTTTAGATTTATGGCTAAGCGCCCTTAAACGTTGAACTATGGGGTTAGCAGCGTCCAGTTAAATGCGATTGGCCATTTCTAATGATATTAATACAAATTGGATCTCACATAATTAACAAAAATCGTCATCACCCGCATGTCTGTTTCCTAGTTTCCACCGAGCAGAGAATGCCCGATTCAGAAACAGTGAAGGAAAGCCATCGATTAAAGCGCCAGGCAACAGTGACGGGCAACGCTATTCAATGAAAAAAAAATGGGATAAACAAAGGAAAAAGGTTTACCCATAGCTCAAGCTTTTACCTTTGAAAGCTGCGACATTTGGCGACAAATAATCAGGAAATGCAGCACTTGCTTTTTATACCCTTGGAGGGTAATATATTCTAATCAAAGTTACCAACGCAGAGAAGGAGTCATTGACTTTATAAAGTTATATTCTTGATTAGCATCACCAAAGGTCGATAGCCATGTCCATCTGTCCGCCCGTCCGTCTTTTTATTGTTATATATAAGTCGGAACGAATATTGTATAGTTCCCATTAATAATCCGGATAAAACGATTAAAAAATTACCTTTGTTGTTTTGTTGTTCTTTAGGGATTTGGTGGCACCACCTTGCCTTATGGTATAAATATTATATTACGATATATATATTATTATTTAGTTTTAATTAAACTAAAATTGGACAATAATATCATATAGCTGCTATAGAAACGATGGCAAAATGCAGCGCAAAATCGACACACTTCATTGCAATTCAGAACATAATGTCTCTTTTGTGCGCTTCGTGCGACTTTTCGCGTAATTTTATTTCTTAGGAACCAATATCTTGATAAAAAACGCAGCCTAGCTAGGGAAGTGGGGCATAGGCAAAACATAATAAAACAAGAAAGAAAAGCTAACTTCGCGCGGAGCCGAAGTTGGAATACTATTGCAGAATAAAAACACCAAAGTTATGGCAATTCCAATCGTACAAGTTATATGGCAGCTATAGAATATAGTCGGCCGATCCTTATAAAATTTGGTATGTCGGATTGATTGGCCAAATATGAAACCCATAGAAAATCCTAACAAACACCAAAGTTATGGCATTTCCGATCAATCAGTTATATGGCAGCTATAGAATATAGTCGGCCAATCCCGGCCGTTCCGACTTATATGCTGCGTGGAAAAGGAAAGAAGTAGTGTGCAAATTCGATATCTTTATTACTGAGAGACTAGTTCGCGTAAGAAACAGACAGACAGACGGACAGACGGACATGCTTATATCAACTCAGTAGGTGATCCTGATCAAGAATATATATACTTTACAGGGTCGGGGATGTCTCCTTCACTGTGTTGCACACTTTTGTCTAAAATTATAATACCCTCTGGAAGAGTAAAAAGATGTAGTATTCACTTTTGTTAGTAAGCAACATAATCTCATTGTTATACCCTTGACCTATTTTGGTCAAAAGTATTTTAACACAGTGAAAGGAGGCATCTCCCGACCTATAAAAGTATATATATTCTTCATCAGTATCACCTCCTGAGTTGATATAAGCATGTCCGTCTGTCCGTCTGTCTGTCCGTCTGTCTACTTCTGCAAACTAATCTCTCAGTTTTAAAAAAGTCGAATTCAAACATGCACACACCCTTATTTTTTTACGCAGTATATAAATGATCAGGATCGGCCCACTATATCCTATAGCTGCCATATAACTATTGATAGGAAATGCCATAAGTCTGGTGTTTGTTAGAAGTCAGGAAGATGGGATTTTCTGTGGGTTTTATATTGGCCAATTTATCCGACCTACTAATTTTTCATAAGAATAGACCGACTATATTCGATAGCTGCCAAATAACTGAATGATTGGAATTGCCATAACTTTGGTATTTTTAAAGTTAGGAGTTGGCATTTTATGAGTGTTAAGAATGCATCATATGAATACTTTGGAGAATATAATTTACAGAATATTCTGCAAAAGGATATTTCAACTTTTCGACAAGTTAGCTTTCCTTTCTTGTGTTTGAATAAAAATCGAAACGTCTTACAAATAAACAAATTTGTATACCCTTGCTGAGGTATTATAATTTTAGTCAGAAGTTTGTAAAGCAGTGAAGGAGACGTTTCCGACCCCATAAAGTATATATATTCTTGATCATGATCAACAGGGGAGTCGATATAAGCCTAGTCCGTCTGTCCGTCTGTCTGTCCGTCTGTCTGTCCGTCTGACTGTCCGTCTGTCTGTCCTTCTGTCTGTCTGTCCAGTGTATAAACTATTGAAATTAATTTGTCCAAGTCTTATTTATTTACGCATTCTTAATCAGGGTAAAAGCGCTTGCCGGTCGGACGTCTATATCTTATAGCTTCCGTAGGAAAAAATTGTTAAAGGCTCTGAAAATATCCTTTTTTTCCTATTTGTATATGACATTTGTTCAGTATAAAAGCTATTGACATGAAACTATGCAATTTATCTAATTTATTTATGTATACCTTGCTTGGAGGGTAAAAGTTTATGCCAATCAGACAACTACATACTAAAACCGCTATTTAAGAATGAAATTGATCACTATAGCTAATCTTTTTATGTATAATTACACAAAATTTCGGCTTACCGAAATTGACTTTCCGTCTTCGCTTTATACCCTTTACTCGTAGAGTGAAAGGGTATATTATTCGTGCAAGAGTATTACTGGTAGAAGAAGCGTTTCCTATTTGGGTTTTGTTCAGGATCACTAGCCGAGTCGATCTAGCCATGCACGGCTGTCTGTCCGTCTGTCTTCTGCCCGTTTAAACGCTTGAGTCTCGGAAACTATAAAAGCTAGAAGACTGGCATTTTGCATGTGGATTTTAGAGTTCCTACGCGGCGCAAGTTTGTTTCAAAATGGTGCCACGCCCCCTCTGACGCCCATGAAAATTATGAAAATTTTAATTGGTATGTATTTATTTCGTCAATACCTATCGATTGAAAGCAATAAAAGTTTGCCACGCACACTCTAACGCCAAAAAACCGATTAAACGCTTAAGCCTGGCTAGCGCCTACATTTCCGCTTTTCATGGCCCATGGTATCAATGTCTTGGGGTGGGAGGAAAATGTGGGGTTCAAATGTGATTACTTTGAACTTAAGCGCTATTTTAAATCCAAAAGATTTTCACAACTCCATGTTTGAAAAGCATTTAGGTCAGATTGTAAGTCTGAACTGCTAGAAATTTCGTTATATTGCAGACATAACATAACGTCATCTGCGTACATTAGGACACGACTTTGTCAAGACTAGAGGGGAGATCGTTTATAAATAAAGTAAAAGAAGTGGGCTAAGGTGGCTTCCCTGTGGGACCCCCTGAAGTAACTCGGATGAAATCAGAGATCGAGTTTTTAAGAGGACTCGTTGAGTCCTACCACTCAGATAACTTGAGATCCATGCTAGAAGATCACATGGAAACCCTAATAAGTCTAGCTTTAATACAAGAAGCGAGTGATTTACTGAATCAAACGCTTTACTAAAATCAGTGTAAACTACGTCAGTCTGCATGTTCTTTGTAAAGCCATTTATTACAAAGACGTTAGCTCCAAGAGAGGTTTGCGACGTAGATCTTCGCCTATCCATGTTGACATGGAGATATAATCGATCTACAAAGATGTTGCAAATGGGGTGTAATAGTATTTTCGAAAAGCTTTGGGATGGCGGATAATTTGGATATGCCTCTGTAATTACTTTGTTTGCATTTATTTCTTTTCTTATGAAGGGGAATGACAAATGACTCCTTCCAAATAAGTGGGAAATGAGATGTTTTTAAAGACAAGGTAAACAATTTGTACAGAGGTCTACACAGAGTTTCAGCACAGTATTTAAGCACGCAGCCTGGAACTCCGTCCCGGACCCGGTGAATAGACTGGCAGTAACTTTATGGAGATCCAAAGAGGGAGCTTTCGCTTAATCTCGGACAAAAAATCAAGTTCGACTTGGGTATGGCATTTGAATAAGACGGATTTGGACGGGATGAAACAGAATATGTTGTCTCGAAAAACTGGGCAAATTTGACCGAGCCCTTAGGTACCGACAGAAGGCAGATTTAAAATTTATTGAAAAGTCTGGACTTAATATTTTTTAGGTGTGATAACTCATTATTAAAAAACGGAGGTTTATTTGAATTTGACGGATAGTATAGCGGAACACACAGATAAAAGAAGGAATTCAATGCATTATAAAAGATATTAACGGCCTTTGCCACGTTAGTGCATGAATAAAATTCGGACCACTCATAGCCGGATATAAAAGTATTTAAAAGATGAAAGTTGACCTTACGAAAGCAACGGATTCGTTTGAACCGACTCTTCGGATTTTTATTCAGCTCTGTTCTTACGTCTACAGTTAGCTCTAGAGTTGGATGATAAGGATCTTCCGGTTGTGTAAGTGGTCCCGTTCTTGATAGGCAAACGCCCTCTGAATTTGAAACAAAACACAAGTCCAGTAAACGCCCTAAGGAGTTCGTAACATGGTTCACTTGGGATAGCGCAATGTCAAGCAAGCCGTCAATAAAGTCATGCTGCGCTAGCAACATGTTCGGAGAGTTTTCGTCAGGGGACCATGTCGCACTAGGTATATTAAAATCACCCAATACTATTAACTGATCTTGATTTGACAATTTTTTTGGAAATTGACTGAATACAGTAAAGGTGATTTGCGGCAGAGAAGGTTTTTGGCTTTAATACTTGATCAAGGCTTTACCCAAAGAGCAGTATTGTGCAATTCGGTAGGACGCAAAGTGCAGGGAGGCAGATATTTATCCAAATTATAAAGAAGAAGCCTAAAAAAGGGTTGTCGACCCGCCAATATTGACATAACGGAAACCGAGGCGAAAGTCCCCTTCAAGATCTTTTGGATCATACCGTAGCTCAGAAAGTAGCTTATCAAGCGGAAGCGAGTTTCAATCAGGCATACACTGACTGCCAGTCTTATCAAGCTGCTTCTTCACTCTTTGCTAAAGCAGTTGCGCCTCTTCGCCAAATAGATTCATCAGGCAATGGAATAATGATATGGAATATGGAATAAATATACTCCTCAGAGTATACGATTTTGTCGTCCGTTAAAACTTTAGTTTTTAAAAGAATAAATTAATGTTATTAAGAGAGCAAGCTGAAATAGAAAATTTAATATCATACAAAAAATCCTAAAAATAATCAATGCTGGTATGAAAAGTTCAGTCAGCCCTTAACTCTAATTGATGGCAAAGTACTTAATGTCTTAACGAAAAGAAAATCTTTCCAAGCTTGCCTCATATACAAAGCGACGTAAAAGGATTTTCTTCAAAACAAAAATTTTAAGTGTGTTCAGTTTTGTTTCTATTATGAACAATTTAAAATATGGCTTGAGAGTCCACTACATTAGATTTTAGATTCGATTTTTTTTAATATATACTTTATACCGCATACAAAATTGACATTAAAAAGTGAAAAATTATGAATCAAGGCGAAAAATTCATGGTTTAAAAGAACACATTCAGACTATGTTTTGGGAGAAGCTGGCGCTATAGGTTGATCAACCCAAACAATGTGTATTCGTCAGCTCTAATGTCGGAAATACTGCGCGAAAAAGAGTCCAGGAATAGGTGTTATAAATCCGACATACTCCACCATGCGAGAAAGCACAGTCTCCAACTGTACAGAGACGAATATGAATCTGAAGAAGAAAACGACAATGATTATTTTTACAACTGAAACTGAAAATAAAGAGCATATAGAGTAACATTTGTTATAAAATAAAAATTGGTTGGGGTTGATACTTCCTCTTTTCCAACAGGTTTGTAATGGTATGTGGAACACTTCAAAAAAACCTCACTGAAATATTTCATATATATTCATTTATTCGAAATAATCACGGGAAAATCCCACTGGTGACATATTAGGCGAATTTTTTTAAAAGAAAGTACTCGTTAGATAGATTTTTCGCTATATTTTAAGATTTTTTTCAAAAATGGTACAAAAATTACCGGAATTTTGTGCTGGTGGTGCCAAAAAATTCCCAACTGCTGACATGATTCCGGCCGAATGCGCAGCTAAAACCAAAAAATTCAAGTCTGGGAAATATCTACAATGACCTACGATTTTAAAAAATACCAACAATTAACAAAAGTGATGTTGTTCTGAAAAAAAATTAAAGCCAAATAGAAAATTTTGCCCAATCATAAAAGATTGTATAATTGTATAATAATTATATTCAAGAATACTGAGTTTCCAATTTGATGTCGATCGGTCAATTTCTAGTTGACAGCAATTTATAAAAATGTCGTTTCGACAAAAATGCGTTTAAAGTTTAAACTATCAAAACACAACCTATGGGCAGGCGGAGCGGTTTATACCTCCCAGCCGTCGCTCTTTAGAACGCTGCCAAAGCTATTCAGTATATTTTTGAAAGTATAACTTATCGAATAAGCAAAAAAAAAAATCGATTTTCAAATCAAGATTCTTGACAGATTCACTGGAGGGGAAGAACTTTGTTCCTTTATGTTCTGGCAGCACCAATAAAAGCTTGAAAACTACTTAGCATCCAAAAGAAAAAACTAAAATTTTGGAAAAGTGGCGATTTATTTCTCAACATAATCTCCTTTTAGCTCGATACCCTTGACCCAGCGATACCAACCTCTTTAACCCTTCTGAAAAATTCGTTTTCTCGAGGTCTGCAAAATAGGCCTGTGGCGGTGACGACCTCCTCATTCGACGAAAATTTCTGTCCAGCGAGTGACTTTTTCAAGTTTGGAAACAAAAAGTCACAAGTTGCCAAATCTGGTGAATATGGTGGATGGTAGCAGTTCGTAATCCAATTCGACCAATTTGGCTGGGAAGAGCGCTTTTCTTCGCCAAATGGACCGTATAATGCAGGTAGTCGATGTAGATATCACCGATGGGACAGTCTTCGCCTACTTCGGAGCAGGTTCGCCAGGTTCGCCGCCATTGTTTCGACTTTTCCTTGGTCTCTAGTGTGTACCAGTGGATCCATGTTTCATCGACGGTGACGAAACGACGCAGATTGCGCTTAAACAGCGTCAAACACTGCTCTGAAGTGGTCTCACGGTTGCGTTTGTTGCACCCATCGCACCGACCGCTTTCTCATGCCCAAAAGTTCATGCAGGATATGACCCACGCGATCTTTTGATATGCCTACGGTCTCAGCTATCTCGCGTATCTTCAATCGGCGGTCTGCCAATACGAGATCGTGGATTTTTCTCACGTTATCCTCCTTGGTAGCCGATTTCGTGGCACTTGGGCGTGGCTCATCAAAAATGACGTGCGACCACGTTGAAACTCATTAAACAAATTTTTGACGGTCGCCATCGAAGTCACCGTACACAGTATTCAAGCGGTCTTCGATTTCGCTTCGTGATTTCTCCATTTTTCTAAAATCCGCGGACACGTCCAATTCCACACGCAGTCAAAACCAAACTACGAGTCCGATTCGGCTGAAATTTCGACAGTAGCCGTCTACGAGAATGTACTACACGATAGTACATTTCTTTTGCGATACTGACGCCATCGGGCGGTGAGGCTAAGTACTTATGGTACTGCCCTCGTATATAAAATCGGATTTTAGCAATGCAGTATTAACACAAAAAGCTAACAGCGAGCAGTGCACCCACCTCCCGCTAATAGTTATGTAATTGTATGTGAGCATCTAACAGATATACACAGATAGACGGACGGTCAGACAGACGGATATGGCTGGACTGACGGAAAACGCTTCCTTCTTCCTATTGCATGCCTTTCGAAGAATGCCATATATCTATTTTTTCAAAGTAAAGATAAATGAGACCCTGATGAAAATATCAAAAAACTAAATATTTTTTTATTTTTAATGTCAATATTTTGTTTTATTTATAGAAACAAGTATTCCATTAAAAATCGTGTTTACTAACATAACATAATCCCGAATATCTAGGGTTAAATGCATTCAGGCATAAGTTTATTCACCAATATTGCTAAGAGGGCTCAAAAGAATATGTTATCCCTTTTCGGGTCTAAAAAATCGACAAATCGAATGATTTCATTGAAATGCTAGGAAAAACGTTCAGAACCGGGACAAGCCAAAAATCGTTTAAACAGCCACACAATTTGTTTTCATTATTTAAATTAAATACGTTTATATGTACATATATACATACTTGCAAATCCATACTTCCCAACTCTGGCGCATGCTCAGTTAAACAAATAGGTAAAATAAAATACAGTACGAATGACTTACGTTCAATCCGCACGGTTTGTAAATCATATTAGGTAGCCGCGCTAAAATTTGACTACACTTTCGATTACCATTTGTGTAACCAAATTTATAAAACAAAAACATACTCCAAATTTTCATATCTTATAAATTTCGTTAAAAGCATGGAGAAGCTTCGTGATTATCAGGGGATTGCGGGTCGATTTCATCAATGGAGAGACAATATTAAAGAAACATACGAGGGGGTTTCAAGACAAAAACACTACAAACATTATTGCCACAGTTAAAAGTCAGCTAAAAGGAAACGCCAGTGCCAATAAAGACTATTCGCATGTATTTAGGTAAGAATGTTATTTGTGTCCCACCAAACACAAATATTAAAAGTAAGCAGTGAAAACGCCTTAGTCAAGGGCATCATTATACCCTTTACTCGTAGAGTAAACGTCAAGATCGCCTTACAACGAACATCATTCTGCTGTGAGAAATACTACATAGTTTTTAAATTATCATTTTATAATTTAAGGTATTAATTTAATAAATCCTATATCAAAAAGCTCCTATTGAGAAATACATACATACAAAATTAAAAATAATGTAAGAATCGTGTTTTGCAGTCGAGCGGTTGTAAGTTGTAATGGTCGTCATTTATAACGAAGTACCAGTTTCAATAAAAACATTTCAGTCAACATTTTTCAACCAGATAACTGATTAAGGAGAGCTCAAAACATTCCACAGATTTATCTCGTCCCTTATCAGTGTATACTTTAAGGAGGCGATCGGTTATCTAAGCTAAGCTTTATCTTATCAGCTGCTTTGTTAAGCGCAGCAAACTTTAGTCGGTGAAATTATTCTCTTCTCAGCGAAAAAGCTTATTGCAGTGGAAATTTTCGGTATATAAACGCCCACGCGGCTGCAATTGCTCTTCTTTTTCAACCAGCAAAATTAATATATAATTCACGTATATGTACTCTGCACAACGCCATAGGTTAAGTTCGAAGAGCTGAAAATTCAATTTTTACCATCGCTGATCGTGTGAAATTAATAAATCAAAGAGAACAAAACCAAATGTGTGTCCCCAAATGCATTGGCCAAAGCCTAGTTAGTGGTTGGCAAAACCCTAGTTGCCACTTGCACGTGCTGGTTTCCGGAAACACTTCCGGCGGGAAGCAGTTTCGGATAAAACTCCCGGGAAGTATATTCCATCACAGGTATGTGTACTTCTGGATAATATTCTCCTGAATAACAGAAGCTATCAATCCCAGTTTCAAGTGTGTACCTGGCCTCAAGCCCCGTAAGCAGACGCCTCACGGCTAACACCAGTCCTTGGTCCGCAGCAGCCTACCAGATAAAGTAGTGCGCGGTTTTCCATACCCTAGTTGGCATGCAGTGAGCCCGCCCAAGCGCAAGACGGCCATATCACCCACATAACCCGAAATTCAACTTTAAGGGCAGTTATTGTGCGCAATCCGAATCGACTGTGCGCAGCAGCCTCGGATCAGGGAAACCGAGCTCATCATTAAAATTAATAAGGAAGATTAATTAAGTTAGGCCCAGTGAACTTCTGTATACCTTTGTAGAGCCATTAGAAGTGGTGACGATGGTTGTTGGTCGAGGCTAAGTATCTGGCTTTTGCCAAAATAAATTCCTAAAATAAAAGTTTTCCTTTGCCAAAATAAAATCTTTATTAATGCACAGAGTTTAACCGTCTGCAACAACAACACCGTGTAACATATCTCTACGCTGGAAGGCCTTTCAACGCTGGAGCTGTAAACATGTAAGTGATACCTGTGCAAATTTGCATACACCTCTTGTATTTTATTTAAGCCAATCCAATCTCTCATGTGTTGCTCAATAAGTTGTATAACACAAATTCCAAATTAAATAAATAAAAAAATTTTCTTGTATAAAATTTTTGGTGACTGCTTGTACATTTATATTGATAGTATTTTTTGGCCATTAAAAGTAAACAAAGAGAAAGAAAAAAAATAAAATGAATTAAAGCTTGGAACAGAAAAATTAAATAGATCAAAATAAAAATAATAAAAAAATTAAAACCTAGCTATACCAACCATTTTCGTATATTAGCAACCACACCCAATAAGATAAATTTTGACTGTTATGAAATTATAATCTTTAAATATGGAAATTTAAATACATTTTTTAAGGCTCATTTCAATAAATTAGGCAATGTTTTTGAATAATATCCAAATCAATAACTATAGTAAATCGTAATATTAATACTCGCTATGAAAATAATAATTCGTACTTCAACCCTTTTGTTGAATAAAACAATGAAAGTAATTATTAAAAAAAAAATATGATCGGCTAGAAGTGCATATTTTTTCCTGAATTGACATGGCAACTTAAACTAAATCGAATGTATCTTTAGGGTATCTTCTTAAATATTATAATGAAGATTATGGTTGGGTTGGATAGAGACCGCAAGCGTCAAATGTCACCGTAGACCTTGCAAAATTTTTCCTGTAGTCGTCTGATTTAAACCTCATTATATGTTGTCCGTCTTCCCAAGTCAAAATTATCCGATTGATGATATTAGTAACTTTTTAGTAAGTAGTTTCAGTAGGAATCCTAAAAATTAAATTTTGTTTGGGAAGTTAGAGAAGGCAATTAGACCCACCCCACCGCCGAAAGATCTAAGGCACCAGAGAATTCCACCCGCCGTTTCTCCTAACTGAATAGAAGTTTGAGAGCCCGAATGATCAGTTGCCTGGTTTATCGGGTACCCCGTGAATCCTGTGCTCGATATCTCGGAATCTCTATTTAGTCAACATGGGACAATTACAACCTTTTGGCATCCCAACGACGTACCCCATTACAAACTTTTTGGCGCCCAACGTGGGGCCAATTTAAAGATCAACACTTTTAGTGGTACAAACATAGATTTGTGTTTAGGTCACTCAATGCTTATATCATTAGTGCTGAAATAGTTTAGACTAGGTAGGTGGTACTATCGCATTAAAGGGTAGAAGATGAGTTCGATCCTCTACTAGAACTACGAAGCTGTTATTCAGAAAAGCCTATGAGGCTTGACGTACACCAAAACAAAGGAAATAATATAGCAACAACATCAGCTATAGGAAAAATCTTTTCTTACTCACAACAAATGCTCGTTTCTTTTAGGTGTTTGTTTTAGTATACCTTATTGTAGGGAAATAGTCTTCCGTGTATAATGAATGAATATTGTGATTTCGACTATGTACGGATACCAATACTTCAGTATCACTACTATTTTTTTGCAGGGCTTTACTTTAACAAAACCAAAAACCATAAAAAAAAGGGAGATTTTAAATTGCCAGTAAGAATTCTTCCTAAGGGTAGCTGTTGTCCGGAACTCGTTAAAATGCGTTTCATTGCGTTTACTTGCCGAATAGAACTCCTTAAGAAGTTATTTATCTGACAGTTTGAAACGATCCAGTTTTATTTTCAATAATCCAGTAATATTTAATTTTCAATTGCCAGTAAAAATTCGTCCGAAGGGTAGCTGTTGTCTGGAACTTGTTAAAATGCGTTTCAATGCGTTTACTTGCCGAATAGAAGACCTTTAGATGTTATTAAACTGACAATTCGGAGTTTAGTTTCAATAATCCAGAAATTGTTAGTAGTTAGACGCTACAGGCGTTGCCATTATATGTCAGGTTCAGAAATTATTAAATTTAATAGAGAAAGAAGAAAACAATTAATCAACATCCCAGTTATTAACACGCCTCCACACCCCCTTCTGTGGATAATATAGAGAATAATTGCGCATGATGTGCAACTGTTATGGATAATCCAATCCTTGTTATTTATTGGCGTGCAAACATGTCTTTCACAAAAATTGTGTAGATGCATGGTTACCAGAAAGCAAATTAAATTGGTTGTAGGAAATTGTTCGCCATCCCGATCGCAACAATTGCCACCTGCACACGAATCAGGTCAGCAAGGAGTTAAAACCAGAAGGTTAGCCAGAGCGTTAGCTCAATTAGAAGATGGTAGTTCGGCCAATCTACCCGAACCTGTCCCTTTAAACGCAAAGTGGAGCTTAATCTTCGGCTTTGGATGCTAGCCAGAGTACCATCCATGTTGAAGGCATTGCTAATAGATCTTCTTGGGGTAGACCTCGCGCGGTTAGATCATCCCGCACTACAAATTCCAGCTGAAATCAAGCGGTGGATTGTAATAACATTCAAAACACATCGTGCAAAAATGGGGAGTTCATTTTGATGGATCAACTGAGGGATTAGGAGTTGAAGAGTTTATTTATAGAATAAAAGTGCTTACTGATGAAACTTTGAATAGTGATTTTATCAGTATGTGTAAGAACATGCATGTCTTGTTCACAATAAAAAGCTCGATCATGGTATTCGAGATACCATAAACAGGTAGATGGAATTGTTTGGTCAAACATTTTCGCTTCACTCCGTCAACAATATAAAGATTATCGATCAGACTTTATGAGCATGGAATTGATCAGAGCGCGTAAGCAAAAGCAGGGTGAACCGTTCTCAGCTTTCTATGAGGATTTGGCATCCCTAATTGATAAGGCTTCTATCAAAATTGGAGAAGAGGAGCTTATCGAAATATTAAAGAACAATTTGTTGCAAGATACCAGCCAGTCCATTCGGTAGGACACTTACGTCGCTTAGTTCAAATGAGTGAAAACTTATCACATGAGATAAGCTGTCGTACAGATTTCGGTAGGACAAAGCAAGTAGCTAGTCGCAGACAAGTATATGCTTTAGAAGAAAATAATTCTGAGACAGAGGAGAATGAACAAGCGGATGCTGAACTTGCTGCCTTACGTATATCTCATGCAAAGATAAAGTGTTGGAATTGTGAAGAGTTAGGACACATCTGGGAGAAGTGTTTAGCTGAACGTCGTATTTTCTGCTACGGCTGTAGTAAGCCAAATGTGTACAAGCCGCAGTGTCAAAACTGTCTCCAAAAGCGGTCGGAAAACCGACGAACGCGTGCATTCAACAAGAACTGAATGCCACCGAAAACTTAATTCAAAACACTACATTGGAAAAATACGAAAAATTTAATTTTGTACCAATGCGATTGCGTCCGTACGAAGAGCGGGAAGCAAAACTATTTAGAAGTAAGAAATCGTGTATTTCAGGATGTAGAGCCGCAATGCAGTAAACGCATTACTAGATTGAAGTCATATTATGCTGAGGATAAGAGAAATAGAAAACTACAAATTTCAACTATTTTTAATTACGCTAAAGACTTGCGAAGCTATGCAGAAGTGTCATTCCTGGAGCACACAGAACTTGGTCTGTTGGACACGAGTGCGAACATTAGCTGCATTGGAGCAGAACTGGCTCAGAAAGATTTTCAAAGCTTCCTGAATACAAACCATTGAAATCGCGTGCGAAAACAGCAGGCGGGGGAAAATCAAGCAATAATAGGTTTTCTTGATATCGAAATGAATTACAAATGTGTCAAAAAGCCATTGCGATTGTATATTATTCCCAGCATCAAACAAAAACTGATTTTAGGTCACGATTTTTGGACAACCTTTCAGATTGCTCCGAATATTATATCTTCTCTTCAAGCAGAGGAAGAAACAAATGAGGTTTCCGGGGAAAATTTATATCCCTTAAACGCTACGCAAAGTCAACAACTAGCAGTAGTGAAGCAACTTTTTCCAAAAGCATCTGAAGGATTAGGTCGCACTCCACTGATAGAACATAGCATTGATGTGGGGAACGCAACACCAGTTAAAAAGAGGTTTTATCCTGTTGTCAAGCCTAACAAAGTTCAACTTTGCCTTGACGCGCGCAGGCTTAACGACGCTACGAAAAAGGATGCCTATCCATTGCCTAGCATCGACGGGATATTTTCAAGATTTCCAAAAGCTAACATCATCTCCAAGATAGACTTGAAGGATGCCTACTGGCAAATTCAGCTAAGCGCAGAATCCAAGCACTTAACTGCATTCACGGTGCCTGGGCGACCGTTACACCAGTTCAAGGTAATGCCATTTGGCTTGTATAATGCACCGTCCACGATGTGCCGCTTAATGGACCAGATCATACCAGCAGATCTTCGTCATTGTGTCTTTGGGTATTTAGATGACCTTTGCGTTGTCTCTGAAGACTTTGCCTCACATTTGTCAGTATTAGTTCGATTGGCCGAGGAATTTCGAAAAGCCAATCTTACTATTAATGTGGATAAAATCCAGTTTGGAGTTACAAGTATTAATTACTTAGGGTATGTAATGGTAGTGGAGGTATCTGTACCGATCCTGCAAAAATGTCGTGCATTGTAAATTGGCCACCGCCCAAAAATCTTAAACAAGTGCGAGGATTTCTCGGTGTTTGTGGCTGGTATAGACGATTTATACATAATTTCTCTGATCAAACCTATCCAATAACAGTAAACAGGTAGATGGAATTGTTTGGTCAAACATTTGCGCTTCACTCCGTCAACAATATAAAGATTATCGATCAGACTTTATGAGCATGGAATTGATCAGAGCGCGTAAGCAAAAGCAGGGTCAATCGTTCTCAGCTTTCTATGAGGATGTGGCATCCCTAATTGATAAGGCTTCTATCAAAATTGGAGAAGAGAACAGATGTACTTTCTAAAAAGGTAAAATTTACGTGGCCCCCAGAGGCCCAAGAGGCTATGGATAAATTGAAAACTATACTGACCTCTGCCCCGGTTTTGACAAATCCGGATTTCGATAACAAGTTTTATCTTCCCTGTGATGCCAGCGATTTCGGAGTTGGGGCAGTATTGGTTCAACTGTCTGAAGATCAGGCTGAAATGCCCATTTCTTTCATGTCGAAAAAACTTAATCGTTCGCAACGTAATTACAGCGTTACCGAACGTGAAATTTTGGCGGTAATACTCGCTATTTCGTTGCTACTTAGAATTGCAAGAATTTGAAGTAGTCACCGACCACTCTAGCTTACTGTGGCTCATGAGGCAACAGAACGTGTCTGGCAGACTCGCTCGTTGGATCTTTCGCTTGCAGCAGTTAAAATTCACTTTTTCGCATAGAAAAGGAAAAGATCATGTTGTCCCTGACGCCTTATCTAGGTTATGCGAAAACGAAATAGCTGCGTTAGACATGGCTCCTATGATAGAACTTAAATCCGAGGCTTTTCAGGATTTTACATACACGGCGTTAATAGCTAAGTTTACTGCTAACAAAGAGAAATTTCCAGATATAAAGATAGTAGATAACTTTTTGTATATTCGTACCGAACATACTGTCGGAACCGAATCCCAAGAAGCACAGTCCTGGAAATTATGGGTTCCAGAAACACTGAAAGAAGATGTTCTAAAGCAAGCACACGATAGTCTAACATCCTCTCATGCGGGAGTGCATAAGACCATATCCAAGCTAAGGCGAAATTTATTTTGGCCAGGCTTATCTAAAGATGTAAGAGACTATATTCGAGCTTGTGACGCATGTAAGGAGAACAAAGCACCTAACTATACCTTACGTTTCCCAATGGGAGAGCACTGTCCATCTTGCAGACCCTTTCAACGTCTATATATAGACTTGCTCGGACCTTACCCCCGTAGTAAGCAAGGACATGTTGGCTTGCTAATAGTACTTGACCATTTTAGCAAATACAACTGGCTGCAACCTTTGAAAAAATTTACATCGACGGCAATAATAGAGTTTCTATTAAAACAAGTATTTCATAGTGTCGGAGTTCCCGAGACTATAGTTAGCAATAATGGTGTCCAATTTAAAGCCTCTCAATTTAACGCTTTTCTAACCGAATTGGGAATAAACCACGTTTATACCGCTCTTTACTCGCCACAAAGTAATGCGGCCGAGCGTGTTAACCGTTCCATATTAGCTGCTGTCCGTACGTATCTTAAAAATGATCAACCCGAATGGGACTTGCACATCACTAGTATTTCATGTTCTTTAAGATTATCGTTACACCAATCGATAGGATGTTCCCCATATCGTGCTTTGTTTGGATTGGACATGATCACACACGGAGCAGATTACAAGTTGCTAAAAGACTTATCTCTTCTGGAAGAACCTATAGTGCCTTTATCTCAGTCTGATAACTTAGCTCTCTTACGAAACGATATTAGAGTAAATATTCGTCGCGCTTATAATCGCAATGTCCGACAATACAATTTACGCGCTAAGCCGACCAATTTCCTAGAAGGACAGGAAGTATATCGTCGTAATTTTGCCCAGAGTAAATTTGTGCAGAATTACAACGTAAAATTAGGGCCTCAATTTGTAAAAAGCAGAATTCGAAAAAAAACTTGGCAATTGCCACTACCAACTGGAGAATTTACAAGGAAAGGAGGTAGGAACCTATCACGCGAAAGACATTCGAAGCTAATTCCCGCTAATATTGCATCTAACGAAGAAATATTATCGGGTGGTGTAATGGTCGTCATTTATAACCAAGTACCAGTTTCAATAAAAACATTTCAGTCAACATTTTTCAACCAGATAACTGATTAAGGAAAGCTCAAAACATTCCACAGATTTATCTCGACCCTTATCAGTGTATACTTTAAGGAGGCGATCGGTTATCTAAGCTTAGCTTTATCTTATCAGCTGCTTTGTTAAGCCACTAACCATACAACATATAGACTGGTCATTTCATACAAGCAATATGGACACTCAAAAATCTTTCCGGTAGGCCCCACAGCTGTTAGTGGCAGGCCCCAGACACTTCGTGTGCCTTCGGGTTTTTTTCCCTCTCATTCTTATTCTCATTTTGACGCTCGCGCGCTCATTGCGCGAGTTCGGTCGTTCAGTCGCAGAGACGCGCATTTTGAAGAAGGTTGCGCCTGCGCTTGAATTAGTCTTTATATGTATGCGTGTTCATGCATTCTCATACAGGGGTGCATGTGTGAGTTTATTTCAATTCGATGCGGCAAGAATATTTTGTCTTTTGCTACTTTTCAGACTTGGTACCCTAACAATATGGGCGTATTCACTATTTGGTTAAGAATATTATATGTTATAGTATATTTTTTAATATTTCAGCATACATTTCATTTTGGTTTACAAATTCATATCAGTGGTAGCAGTAAAATGTTTTTTTATATGTTTGTATTCCAATAAATAGAAATCAATCTACTAAGATACGAACAGGGCACATCGCAGTCGGTGTCACAAAAAACACCGACTGCTTTTAAGTGGTTCAGAAAACTTCAAACGGATGGTGCCGACGATTGGTAGGGGGGGACAGAAACAAGAACGGCTGTTTGGCTTTTGTTTTGTTTACATTTTTTAGGACACTTCTTTTGAATGTTATGTTTAATGACCTTTGGTTGATTTATTTTTTTAAGGTTCGCAGTGTAATTTTGTTTAATGTTGTTATTTAATGATTTATTTTTTTATTTTTTTGTATGTTTCTTAAAAGTCGCCGCTCGAATTATTTACCGATAAATATACCTGCGTTAAATAGTAGTTTTTAAACTTTTACAGAACTTAAAAAAATGAATTTAGGTTAAACTTCTAAAATACTTTTTATTTTTGTAAAAGGTAAATGGAGGAAATATACAAATCTGAATTTTTTATTTAAATAATATTTAAATTTTCAATTGTACAATTTTATTATACCCGTTACTCGTAGAGTAAAAGGGTATATTGTATTCGTGCAAAAGTATGTAACAGGTAGAAGGAAGCGTTTCCGACCCTATAAAGTATATATATTCTTGTTCAGGATCACTAGCCGAGTCGATCTAGCCATGTCCGTCTGTCCGTCTGTCTGTCCGTCTGTCCGAAGGCACACGAAGTGTCTGGGGCCTGCCACTAACAGCTGTGGGGCCTCCCGGAAAGATTTTTGAGTGTCCATATTGCTTGTATGAAATGACCAGTCTATATGTTGTATGGTTAGTGGTCAAGCGCAGCCAACTTTAGTCGGTGAAATTATTCTCTTCTCAGCGAAAAAGCTTATTGCAGTGGAAATTTTCGGTATATAAACGCCCACGCGGCTGCAATTGCTCTTCTTTTAAGTTCGAAGAGCTGAAAATTCAATTTTTACCATCGCTGATCGTGTGAAATTAATAAATCAAAGAGAACAAAACCAAATGTGTGTCCCCAAATGCATTGGCCAAAGCCTAGTTAGTGGTTGGCAAAACCCTAGTTGCCACTTGCACGTGCTGGTTTCCGGAAACACTTCCGGCGGGAAGCAGTTTCGGATAAAACTCCCGGGAAGTATATTCCATCACAGGTATGTGTACTTCTGGATAATATTCTCCTGAATAACAGAAGCTATCAATCCCAGTTTCAAGTGTGTACCTGGCCTCAAGCCCCGTAAGCAGACGCCTCACGGCTAACACCAGTCCTTGGTCCGCAGCAGCCTACCAGATAAAGTAGTGCGCGGTTTTCCATACCCTAGTTGGCATGCAGTGAGCCCGCCCAAGCGCAAGACGGCCATATCACCCACATAACCCGAAATTCAACTTTAAGGGCAGTTATTGTGCGCAATCCGAATCGACTGTGCGCAGCAGCCTCGGATCAGGAAACCGAGCTCATCATTAAAATTAATAAGGAAGATTAATTAAGTTAGGCCCAGTGAACTTCTGTATACCTTTGTAGAGCCATTAGAAGTGGTGACGATGGTTGTTGGTCGAGGCTAAGTATCTGGCTTTTGCCAAAATAAATTCCTAAAATAAAAGTTTTCCTTTGCCAAAATAAAATCTTTATTAATGCACAGAGTTTAACCGTCTGCAACAACAACACCGTGTAACATATCTCTACGCTGGAAGGCCTTTCAACGCTGGAGCTGTAAACATGTAAGTGATACCTGTGCAAATTTGCATACACCTCTTGTATTTTATTTAAGCCAATCCAATCTCTCATGTGTTGCTCAATAAGTTGTATAACACAAATTCCAAATTAAATAAATAAAAAAAATTTTCTTGTATAAAATTTTTGGTGACTGCTTGTACATTTATATTGATAGTATTTTTTGGCCATTAAAAGTAAACAAAGAGAAAGAAAAAAAAATAAAATGAATTAAAGCTTGGAACAGAAAAATTAAATAGATCAAAATAAAAATAATAAAAAAATTAAAACCTAGCTATACCAACCATTTTCGTATATTAGCAACCACACCCAATAAGATAAATTTTGACTGTTATGAAATTATAATCTTTAAATATGGAAATTTAAATACATTTTTTTTAAGGCTCATTTCAATAAATTAGGCAATGTTTTTGAATAATATCCAAATCAATAACTATAGTAAATCGTAATATTAATACTCGCTATGAAAATAATAATTCGTACTTCAACCCTTTTGTTGAATAAAACAATGAAAGTAATTATTTAAAAAAAAAATATGATCGGCTAGAAGTGCATATTTTTTCCTGAATTGACATGGCAACTTAAACTAAATCGAATGTATCTTTAGGGTATCTTCTTAAATATTATAATGAAGATTATGGTTGGGTTGGATAGAGACCGCAAGCGTCAAATGTCACCGTAGACCTTGCAAAATTTTTCCTGTAGTCGTCTGATTTAAACCTCATTATATGTTGTCCGTCTTCCCAAGTCTAAATTATCCGATTGATGATATTAGTAACTTTTAGTAAGTAGTTTCAGTAGGAATCCTAAAAATTAAATTTTGTTTGGGAAGTTAGAGAAGGCAATTAGACCCACCCCACCGCCGAAAGATCTAAGGCACCAGAGAATTCCACCCGCCGTTTCTCCTAACTGAATAGAAGTTTGAGAGCCCGAATGATCAGTTGCCTGGTTTATCGGGTACCCCGTGAATCCTGTGCTCGATATCTCGGAATCTCTATTTAGTCAACATGGGACAATTACAACCTTTTGGCATCCCAACGACGTACCCCATTACAAAGTCCTGACTGAAACAATCTGTACAAACAATCTGTATCAATACTAGTTGATCATCTCCCTATATTCTAATTAGCACAGCAGGGGAATTAAAGTAAATCAACGATATGCAACTGCTATAGTAAGAACAAATAACATCTTGCTACCTTCTACAACCGAAGTCATATATCTAGATGCACCTCTAGACAGGAAAAACATTTAGGTCAAGTTAAAAATGAGTACCGACATCTGAATTATAAATTTATAAATTTTCAACTCTGATTAGAGTACAACGTAATTAAGAATCGTGTGACTGGAAAAATCTGTACAAAATGATTTAACAACCTTCATCCTAGCTGAAGTTACTCAAAAACGTGATGCAAAATTTGCGTGTTTATCAAAATTTGTCATTTTTGAATTGCGCCAATGTATTTTTCTTTATCATTAGATAATGAGGATTTTAATGCATATAACAATTTTCTATTCAGCTTTTTTCAGCCCTTTTTCATTAAAAAAAACTTTTTTAAATTTACGTTTTCTTTAATTATATGGTTTTTATGTCAGTTTATCACGAAAGTGAGATCTCCTAGGTACTGTCCATTTTTTCTTTTTATACAAGGTCATGTTTTTTTTTCTATTTTCTCGTCAGTTATTGTTTACGTTGTTAATATGGATCTGGAAATTATCTGACCGGCTCTATTCCAGTTTAATTAAAAATTTGCAAATTCGTAAACATAAACATAAATATTAATAAGAGGGATATTTCGCTTTTGTCTTATCCATTAGGACGGATAAATTAAGAAAAGTTAATAAAAATAAAAGATATTGTTAAGGAAGGGAAGATTTGATCCTAGCGTACTTTAATCGATTTTTAGCGATAATTAAAATAATCAGTCCGTTCAAAAACTATCGGTTACTTGCAGCTTAAAAAAATGGCGAGTCATTAAAAAAAGATGATCCCATATTCATGGAAAAATTCGAAATTATATGTTCACACTTACCAAGATAGATTTATTTTCACTAAATAAATAAATACTTTGTTAATATTAGGGAATATCACATATAAAAACGTCCATGCTAAATACAACGGAAGACCTCGGACACACTAATAGGTCTGATTAAAAGAGTTTATTAAAATTTTGTGATTAAGTAGTAAATAATTTATCGTCTATGTTGTTCGCTTGTTTTTGAATAAAATGAAAGGAAGAGAAAAGACGGGAAGATACGTTAGCTTTGCGATGATAAATACAATTTTTGAGGTCAATACGAAGATGCATACTGTAAATTTATTTTTTAACGTTAAACTGTAAATTTATTTTTTAACGTTAAACTAAATTTATATTATTCTAATGATCAATATATATTATTTTTTAAAATAATTCCTTGCGCGATGTAATAAGTTTGATAACTTAGGTAAACAATTTAAAAAAAACAACAAAGGAAATTGCAAAAAAAAATTTGATGACAGACAGATCGTGTGATATGCCAAGGTGCACACGTTTGCTACCACAGAAGAGATAACATGAAAGGAAAGCTTTAATATATTGGGGGCGTGCGTTGATGTATTATATAGTCCTGATGCCTTCTGATTACGCGATTATCTTCCAATCGCACGGTATACGAGATCGGTCCTGTTCGGACTCCAATTTGACCGGTGTTCAACTTCGGTCCCGTAGCGTAGTTTCGTACCCAAGCCGAATCGCCTGGAATGAAATGTTTGGAATTCGTAGAACTATTATCCTTACCAAACCGTATCTCTTGAGGTTGCAGTTTGTCGAAGTAAGTCTTAAGGTGCCGGTTCATTAGCAATTCTGCCGGAGTGCGATTAGTAATAGAATGTGGTGTGGTATGCTGATTAAATAAATATATGGTCAGAGTCAAGTCAATATTTGCGTTCTGGCCAGCCTTCCGTAAATAGTTCTTTGTGGACTGCACCATTCGTTCCGCTTGACCGTTAGTAGCCGGATGGAATGGGGCCGGCGAATGTGTCTGATGAGATTATTGTCCGTAAATTCTTTAAATTCGGCGGATGTGAACGCTGTGTTGTTGTCTGATACAAACTCGTCGGGTAACCCATGGGTGGCTGATAGTTGCCTGAGGAACTTGACAGCCGGTCCCGCCGCTGGTGAAGGAACTACTGCGAGCTCTAGCCATTTAAAGAATGAGTCGACGACTAAGAAATATGTTCTCCCTTGAAATGGAGCGGCATGATCTATGTGCAGGCGCGACCATGGTCCTCTTCCTCCTCTTGTTCCCAGTGAGTTTCAGTTTTTGGTTCTTCGTTACGGTTTTGCTGATAAACCCCGCACTTTTTAACAACGACTTCGATGTCGTCATCCATGTTGGGCTACCGTACGTAGCTGCGCGATATCGACTTCATCTCTACAATGCCGGGATGTAGGGCATGAAGTGCTTGTAGAATTGATTCGCGAAGTTTGGGTGGAATCACCGCTCTATTCCCCCATACCAGAACTCCTCTTATGGCAGAGAGTTCGTTCCGTCGGATGTAGAACTGATGCAATTGTTTTTCCTTATCCGATTGTTGGCCTGACCATCCCCCTAACACCCAGTTAAAAACTTTGGATAGTAAGGTGTTTTTGGTCGTTTATGAAGCGATTTGTTGTGCGCTAACCAATGATTTTGCCGTAATTTCCAACATCAAAATGTATACAAAATCCGCATTGCACATTTTCTTTTCTTCCCGGTGTAATAGTTGAAAATTATAAGCGTTATAATGGGCGATGGTCGGTTATCAGAGTAAACTTCCGACCGTATATGTGGTCGTGAAATTTTTTAATGAGCGCAAAACCTTTTCTGTCAATTTGCGCGTATCCTCGGCTTTAGAGAGTGTTTTAGAGTAAAACGCAGTGGGGTTCTCCGACCCATCTGCGTTCTTGTGGCTGAGGACTGCCCCTAGTCCATAGGGCGATGCGTCGCATGCTAGTACTAATGGTGTCCTTGGATCGTAGTGGACTAGCAGGTCGTCTGATGTCACGAGCCGTTTTAATTCTCGGAAAACCCCGTCGTGTTCTTTCCGGCAATTCCAGTGTGTATTTTTGTCTAATAAATGGTGTAATGATTCCGCCACTGTTGCCTTTTGTGGCAAGAAAACGTGGTAAAAATTAATTAAACCCAGGAACGCCTGTAGTTGCTTTTTGACCTTCGGTGAAGGGGCGTCTGAAATAGTCTTTACCTTTTCAATTGATGGGCGTATGCCCATATCATCTTTTTGGAAACCCAGGAACTGGACGGATGATACGCCAAATTTGCACTTGTCTTTTCGGAGTCGAAGACCGGCTTTGTCAAGTCGGTCTAGTACATCTTCCAGTCTCTGAGCGAGTTGTTCCTCTAATTTCCCCATAACCACTATGTCGTTAAAATAGGGTAGGACCCCAGGAATATGTTGTAGGGTACTCTCGATAAAACTCTAAAATGCTGAAATACTTTAAACGCGCCTTTGTGTGTCGACAGCGTCTGTAGCTTCGCGGATTTGTGGTCTACCGCAAGCTGCTGATAGGCCAGTGGCAAATCGTTCTTGGCGAAGATAGATCCGCCCTCCATAGATGCCAACAGAGTGCTCACTGCTGGTATTCGATGGCAGTGGGGTTTGATGGCTTGATTAAGCGTCGACTTGTAATCGCCACAGATGCGGATTGAGCCGTCCTTTTTTATTACAGGCACTAATGGTGTTGCCCAATCACTGTATTCTACTGGTTCCAATATGCCTTGCTCGCATAAACGATCAATTTCTTCTTCTACCATGTGCTTTATGGCAAAAGTTATTCGCCGTGGTCCCAATTTGGTGGGTGGGTCATATGGATTTATGTGGAGCGTGATCCACAGCACGCTGAACGGAGAGTTCCGCCTCCGCAAGAAAAGCTCGCTGCAGTCCCTCGTCCTTCATGCCGCATACGAAACGGTCCCTTAGCATGTGATCCAATGCCGCTCCGAATTGACAGTCTACGGCCAGCGCTGCAATGTAACTGCTGACCGTTTCCCCTGATTGCTGATCTCTCTTGTGAAATTGATAAAATGCGGCGATTACGGAGGGTCTGGGCGACAAATGGCCGGTTAATATATCGTAGATGTCTTTCAGCTTAAGTTCACTTATCTGTTTCGGCGAGGCCAAGGAAGACAACAGATCGAAAAGGCTGGGGCCAGCCAATGTGAGGAAAGCCGCCTTCTCTCTAGCCTTATCTGTGACTCCGTTGGCCAAAACGTAGAGCTTGAAACGTTCCATGTACGTTGTCCATTTATGTGGTTGCTCCACGTCGAATGGTTCCAAGCATCCAATGTAGCGTGTTGATTTGTTTTTAAATACGGGCTTCCTTCTTGTCTTCAGTAAGAAGAGGTTGGTCGGTGGCGGAGCTCCTAGCTTCTTGATCACCAGATTCATCCGTTTACTCGCAGCGCACAGGGCCGCCGGTAGCAGAAAAGTCGGGGGTATGACACGTGCTGCGGTCCAAGTACCGTATCTGCAGAATGTACAGTTGGTTCGCGACCACGTGGTGCCAGCGGTTGCTACGCAGTCTTTTTAGACTTGCGCAACTATAACTGTAACTATAACTCTCAAACAACACACGACTGTGAATCCCATCCTCGTCGCCAGTTTAATATATTGGGGGCGTGCGTTGATCGATTTTATTATAGTTTATTAACCACGAGTATTACAAAGCTAGAAGTGTTCTACATGAGTGTGTGTCGGGAACCCGCTGGAAGACTTAAGGCATAACGCGAATAGGAGTATGTACGCAGTTATGAGTAATGCCAAGATCAGAGCTGCCAACTTGGCCGCGGCAAATACATAAAAAAAAGCTATCTTCGGGCTCTGCCGAAGTTGATATACCCTTGCAGAATACTCTTTAAACTATATTCTCTTATATTCTTTATTCATATGATGCATTCTTCATACTCATAAAAAATCCCAACTTCCTAACTTTAAAAACACCAAAGTTATGCCATTTTCAATCGTTCAGTTATATGGCAGCTATGGGTATAGTCGGCCGATCCTTATGATATTTGGAAGGTCGGATTGATTGGCCAAATAAAAAACCATAGAAAATCCCAGCTTCCTAGCTTTACAAACACCAAGGTTATGTCATTTCCGATCAATCAGTTATATGACAGCTATACGATATAGTTGGCCGATCCCGGCCGTTCCGACTTATATACTGCGTGCAAAGGAAAGAAGGGTGTGTACAAGGTTTAATTCGATATGTTTAGAACTGACAGACTAGTTCGCGTCGAAGCAGACAGACGGTCGGACGGACAGTCGGACACGCTTATATCAACTCAGGAGGTGATCCTGATCAAGAATATATATACTTTATAGGGTCGAAAATGTCTCCTTCACTGCGTAGCACACTTTTGTCCAAAATTATAATACCCTCTGCAAGGGTATAAAAAGAACTAAATCTGACGATAAATCATCTGAGAGCCGATTATTTGTTTGCAATAAGTCCCAAAAAGGTTGCCGTTTTGGCCAGGAGGCCCTGGTAGTATGACTTCAATTTGCAAAAGTGTAAAGCGGCTGGTCGATCGACAATTGGTGCAAGATAAGATATATGGCTTAATGGTGTAAGTCGATCTTTAAAAAAACATTAGGATAACGATATTAGGCACGCCAGTAAGCACGCCAAGTCTTGATTTGCATCCAAAAAACCAAAAACGTATAGAAAGATGTCGAGATAGAGCCATAGTTATTAAAAACCATCGAGCAAATCTCAGCTTGGGCCAGTGGTTCAGCAAGCTTGGACTCATATTTCTATAATGTGGTGCAATCGCCGTTGCAAAATACTGAATTAAATTACAACTAAAAATTAGTTATAAACTAGTGTTCGTGAACCGTTGCAGCTTTAATCATCTCTAATATAGAGGCGCATAATGCCATCTCTATTCTATTCTATATCTTTTAATCTATGTACAAGAAAACATGTATATAATATCATTTCGGTTTCTGGCAACGCCGCTAAGACGGCATTGTATTGCGAAATTCAATTCAGTGTCAAATAGACTTCGCAACTGGGAAGAGTAAAAATTAATACAGTCCACACATACTCAACTCGTTTTTATTTCTGACCATATTGTTATTCCTTCGTTTCGAAATCTGGGGCAGTTAGTGAACTGCTTTGATTCTCAGGTGAATTCAAGTTCAGAACATGCGGCGAATTCCAATCGGAGTGAATTGCCGAAAATTCAAATCAAATGGTTCTCTTTTCAAAATATTTATGAAATCACAATTCATAACAAGCAACATTTGTCCAACACCCAGCAATTCCATCACTTGAAAACACTTCTTGTTGATAAGGCTGCCAACTTGGTACGGTACTTGGGCATTACGGATAAACTCATTTTTGGAGAAACTTGACGCCGACATGCGGCGCAGGTGTATTGAACGCAGCATGAACACAGATTCTCCTAGTCTCGAGGAATTCTTCAAATTTCTGGATTCTCGTTGCGAGGAACTGGAACTGACTAAAAGGGAGCTTGCGACTGTTAGCAAGACAACAACACATGCAGAAAAACCAAAAAGGGTCACATTATCGATGGTTGCGGTCGAAGGCAGTGACTGCACCAAATGTAATTCAACAGAACAGAATTCGTATAACTGTCAGCTGTTCTTGAATATGTCAGGGATGCAGAGGCGATCCTTCGTAAAGGAGAAATCACTGTGCTACAACTGCTGGCGACCTGGTCATGGGGTCAGCAAGTGCAAGTCGATATACAAATGTGATCGCAATGCAGGGGAAATCATCACTCTACATGTCCAAGCGAATCCACAGGCTATTGGGAAGCTTGCCAAATATAGCAGGGGAGGACGAGCGAAACATAAGCGCGTCCAAGAAAACTTCAGTGACTCGCCCAAGGAGAGGGCACAGGGCACTACAAAATCTGCACAGGAAATGAAAGTTAAACTAAGCATATTACAAACTGCCATGGTTTTTGGCTCAGAGCATTCGTACATATCCGAGCGTTGCATCCAAGCTCTCGGATTGACACGTTCGGCATCACGCATCTTGATTACGGGAATCTCTTCTGTGGAAGCAGACACGACAAAGGGATGCAGCATCTTGAATATCAAGTCTCGTATCTCCGAGAATCATTTGGTTGTCTACGCCCTCGTGCTAGGCAGAATTGATGAGCGGCACTCGAGGCATTCAAGGATCTGCAGTTGGCGAATGCAGAATTCAACACAAACTCACCTGTTGACATTCTATTGGGAAGCGACACCCTGTTTACAGGACCCAGTGTGCAGCGCGATCTATTCGCTGTGTGTGCATTCCCATCGGAAATCATTAAAATGTTCCGCCAGATATGGGTCAACGAAAAGCACAGAAACTTCCACAAAATCGTGTGGATAGAAGATCACTCCGATCCCATCAAGCATTTCCAATTGTGCACTGTAACCTAGGGAACTTCATGCGCACAATTCCTCGAGGTGCGAGAACAACTTGCTGTCGATCATCAAGAGCAATACCCGAATGCGTCGAAAATCCTGCTGGAGGATTTCTATTTAGTGAGGATGAGCTACTTCGGAACCGAAACGAGCTGATTCAGCTGATTTCTCGTGTAAACCGATGATAGCGACACACAAACTGCACAAACGTCACCAGTAAAGGTTCTCGGACTGTATTGGCATCCTGGAAAAGACATTCTAACGTACAATGTCGGTCTAGCTGAAAATCCTGATTGCACAAAGAGACAAGTCTTGTCCGACGTCTTGAGTATATTTGATCCTCTCGGACTCTTGGAACCCATTATAATCCAATTCAAAATCCTTTTCCAAAAGCTATGGCTCTTGAGTTTGGATTGGGATGACCCACTTCCAACTAAACTGGCGGACAACTGGCTAAATTGGAGAGCAGATCTGGACAATTTTCAAACATTCCAACTGCCACGATTTGTCACCAACGACCCGAACAACATCGAACACCACGGATTTTTAGATGCGTCAACCAAGGCATATGTTGCTGTGGTGTACAGCCGAGTCACAAATGACGATGGCTCCATCTCGGTATCTATTGTGGCTTGCGAAAATAAGGGTGGCTCTACTGAAACAACAATCCTTGCCACGTCTGAATCTTTGCGCAGCACTTTACTTCGGCCAAGGAGTCGTAAAGGAGTCCAATTTACCACCAGCATCTTGGCTCGGGTTATAGAAACCTATCCAGGGAAGGACAACCTCGTTCGAGCAGTCAAATTGAAGACCCCGACGGGAGAGATGATCAGACCCATCACGAAAGTTGCCCTATTCAGAAACTTTGTTTTAGGGTGGTCCAGGATGTTCGCTTGCAGCTTTCATCAATAATATATATGCGCATAATGCCCAATAATCTATGTACAAGATAACATATATGTATATAATATCTTTTCGGTTTCTGGCGCCGTATTGTATTAAAAAACATCTGAGCTATTAATAATAAATATAGTAACATACCCACACCCACATATCTACCACATAAACAGTAACATACCCACACCCACATATCTGTCACATAAACATATTTACATTACGCATTTGTCACACCCAAAAATCATCGGCTCCCAAGAGTCGCCAATTAATATAAACATCCTCTTGAGTTATAAACAAATGAAAGAACCCCAAATTGTCGGCTCCCACGACTGACCAATTAATGTAAACATCCTCTTTCATTATAAACAAATGTCCCCAAACTCCAAAAAGCTTTTATCCGCCTGTTTTGGGGGAAGACAACAAAAATGCCACCCTTACGTTTTGTAATAATAACGCTTTTAATTTTATCAGTTTATGTACGTGTTGTGTTTATTCTGCCAGTCGAACCTGCACTGCTGCAGCCGAAAGCCTGGCTTCATATTTTAATTTGGGTTTTACAATGTAGTCGCTGAATACGTAGCGCGACAGCTTAGCGAGATAAGGCAGATATAAAGAGGAGAGCGCAAGAGCGCTACAGGTTCAGCCATACACCTATGCGCACTAGACTAGTCTAGGCGGGCTGCTCCGAACATACTCCCCCCGTTGGAGGAAGTAGGGCTCCAACTAAATGGGAATCGATGGGCAGAACGGCTAACTTGGCGACGGCTCTCTTGACTAGACCCGTAGCTGTACGGACCATAGCTACTCTGACGACACCGTCCTCGCCTGGAACGACTCCTTGGATGCACCCCAGCTGCCATTTCAAGGGTGGAAGGTTGTCCTCCTTCAGCAACACGATGCTTCCGACCTTGATGTTGGATGTTTCGACGCGCCACTTACTCCTTTCTTGGAGCAAGGATAAATACTCGCTGCTCCACCGCTTCCAGAATTGCTGCTGCATCTGTGTCACCCTTTGCCATCTGCTGAGGCGGCCTTCTCGGAGATGCGTGATATCAGGCTCAGGAAACCTTGTGTAGCTGGAGCCTTTCAGGAAATGGGCCGGCGTTAACACGTCAAGACTTTCAGCGTTTTCTGAAATTGGACAGAGTGGACGGGAGTTAAGAATGGCAGAAATCTCATAAGCGAGAGTTCTCAATTCATCGAGGCCCAAGATGGAAGCACCGACGACTCTATAAAAATGAAATTTGGCCGATTTAACAGCCGCCTCCCATAAACCACCGAAATGTGGGGCACGCGGAGGTATGAACTTCCAATCAATCCCATCAGCTAAGCAAGAGGAAGCTATCGCAGCCGTGTGGGGTTCGCTCAGAAATAGATTCTTCAGCTCGGTTAGCTCGCTCTTAGCGCCGACAAAATTCGTCGCATTGTCACTCCAAATAGTGCGCGGAGTGCCTCTCAGGCTGGTGAATCTTCTCAACGCTGCGATGAAAGAATCCGTTGTGAGATCCTGGACGACTTCCAAATGCGTGGCCTTCGTAGAGAAGCAGACAAAGACGGCTATGTAGCACTTGTGAGGCGCCTTGTTGCGGGCCTCTGCCTTATGATAAAATGGTCCACAATAATCTACTCCCGTGGTATGAAATGCTGGGTTAGGCTGAACTCGATTGGCTGGCAGGCTGCCCATAACGTGCTCCCAAGTGACAGGCTTCATCCGAAAACATCTGACGCATTTGTTGATGACGGTAGCCACGAACTTTCGTCCTCCAATTGGCCAATACCTTTGCCTTAATGTGGCAAGTAACGCTTGCGATCCTGCGTGCAAGTATTTTATATGAAAATATACGATGATTGCCTTTGTAACTGGATGATCCTTGGGTAACAATATCGGATGCTGAGTATCGTAGTCCAGATTTGCATTCTGAAGTCTTCCACCAACGCGAAGTAATCCATCGGAGCCGATTATTGGTCTCAGCGAAATCAGCTTGCTCTTCTGTGGACACGGCCTGCCCTGGCTAAGACATCCATACTCCTTGGCTAAGTGAACCTGTTGGATGCTCCTCAGAAGAAGTACGGTCCCCGAATTGAGCTCCTCAACGGTAATACGGTTCCTTGAAGGTGAAGATTTTGCTCTGCAATTCGAAATGAACCGATAAATGTACGCAAATACACGCTGCAACTTATGAAAATGGTTAAGGAATTTGCAGTTGATCGAAATGTCAGTGCAAACAGTTCCAACTAGCGTTGCGGAACGACGTTCTGGAAGATCCTTAACTGCATTTGGAAGAGAGGGCCATTTTGACGAGCTTTGCAGCAGGAATGGAGGCCCGTTAGCCCACAGGGAGTGCTCCAGCAATTCTCTCGGGGTACAGCCTCGCGATACGACATCCGCCGGATTTAAGCTTGTTGGAACATGGTGCCAAGTCATGCCTTTTGTCATCTCCTGAATTTTCGCGATTCTGTTGGATACAAATACGTTGAAATCCCTCGGAGGCTGCCGAATCCACGCCAGTACGATAGACGAGTCGGACCAGCAATAAAAGTCGCATTCGAAATCGATGGTTTCCTTGACGCTTACGATAAGCTCCGCCAATAAAAGCGCTGCCGACAACTCCAATCTTGGAATTGTCAAAGCCTTTAAAGGGGACACTCTCGACTTGGCGCAGAGCAAGTGGACCTTTGCTTCTCCATTGGCCTCCGACCGCAAGTATAAACACGCTCCATAAGCCGCTATGCTAGCATCGCAGAATCCATGCAACTGGATGGAAGACTGAGGTTGCATTACGAATCGTGAAAATTTCAAGTTTTGGACGATCGATAACTGAGAGGTCAACTCCCCCCATGACGAAAGAATAGGCTCTGGTAATGTGTCATCCCAATCCACGCTAGCATTCCATAGGGATTGCAAAAAGATCTTGGCCTTTGTGACAATCGGTGTTATTAAACCGAGCGGATCATAGAATTTGGCTATTGTTGAAAGTGCAATACGCTTGGTGACTCGATGATTTACAGATAATTGAGAAAAGTTGAACAGAAGTTGGTCAGAAGAAGGATCCCAGGCTAATCCCAGCGCCTTGGTAACAGCTGATCCGTCGTGAAATTGAATTAACTTCTCCTTATCGCAGTCAGACTCTCCTTCGAGGGCGCGTCCATCATTAGAACACCATTTGCGGATTGGAAAATGGCCTCGCGACAATAGATCCTTCACCTGTCGACGAATTTCCCTAACCTCTTCAATTGACTCGCCACCAGAGATTAAATCATCCACGTAGAAGTCCCTACGAACAATTTTTGCTCCAATTGGAAACGAATCCTCCTCATCATAAGAGAGCTGATGCATGGCTCTTATAGCCAAAAAGGCAGCTGGCTTGGTACCATAAGTCACCGTGTTCAATTTGTAAACACTCAACTCATCCGTGGACTTCTCTCGCCAAACAATACACTGCAAAAAGTCATCCGGGTGGGACACACGCACGCAGCGGTACATCTTGCAGATGTCTCCACAGAGGGCAACTTTAAAAAATCGGAAGCGAAGTAGAATGTTAAAGATTTTTTGCTGAATTGTTGGCCCTGCAAGAAGCAAGTCGTTCAGAGAGCTGCCAGAAGTAGTTCTAGCAGACCCATCAAAGACGACCCGAAGCTTTGTGCTCGTACTTTCCTGCTTATGCACACAATGGTGGGGCAAGAAGAATTGTGGTACTGTTGGATCCTTTGGTGCGAGAGACATGTGGCCTAAGTTGATGTATTCCTGGAGAAAGGCCGAATACTGAGCTTTGAGAACAGGGTTTCTATCTAGCTTAGCTTCTAAACTCCTAAAACGACGACGAGCTAGGCAATAGGAATCACCTAAACTTTCGAATCCCGAAGTGGATAAGAGACGAACAGAGTATTGACCATTCCCAAGTCTAGTGCAGTTTTCCTTGAACAGTTGTTCGCATTGCAAGTCCTCAGGCAACAGTGCTGGCTTTGATGGATTACAATCCTCAATTTCCCAAAATCGCTTTACTATGGCAGCAAGTGCGTCATCCTCAGAATGATCCGTAGTATCCTTGACAATGGCGGCTAAGACAGACTTATGATTTGGAGTAGTCGACATCCCACCAGAAACGATCCAACCAAGTTTGGTGTTTTGGAGTGTTGGCAACATGCTATCCAAATGTATTTGCCCCATAGCAATTATTTCGAAAAACAGACCAGCGCCAATTAACAAGTCGATTCGTTGTGATTGGTTGAAATAAGGGTCAGCGAGCGAAATGTTTTGTGGAATCCTCCATCCTGATGTATTTATTTTGAAATTCGGCTGATAATCAGTGATACTGTGAGTCACAACAGCTGTGAATGACGCACGATAGCCTGCATCCCGTGATTGCGCAAAAATATCCACTGATTTATCAGAGTTCATAGAGGACTCACCGATCCCAGAAATTAGTGTATGCGAATGCCTATATTTCAAATTTAACTGGCTAGCTAGGCGCGTAGTTATAAAGTTCAATTGAGAAGCGGAATCTAAGATTGCTCGACAGGGCATAAATGAAGCAACCCTATTTCTTACATAGACAATAGCAGTAGGCAGCAACACGTAATTTATTGGCACAGTATTTGAAGCATTTGGTGGAGGGTGCGATACCTGACGATCAAGTTCTGAGCATGACACCAGTGCTGATGAAGTAGATGGTGATGGCTGAGAGCTCGAGAGTGGGTCTGATGATGGAGGTGGTGCGGATGAGTCAGGGGTCATATGCAATAGTGAGTGGTGCTTCATGCGACAATATCTGCAATGAGTTGATTTGCATTGCTGCAAACTATGCCCCTTGCGCAAACAGTTTAGACAAAGGTGCATTTTCTTGGCTTCTCTAAATCGAAGATGAGGGCTCAAATTTAAAAATCTAGAGCACTTTGGCAAATAATGATCTCTCGCATCGCAAAATAGGCATATTGGATGATTTAAGTTAGTAGAAGACGCAATGAGTGCACTTGGGTTATATTTATGCACATTTTTTCCCACCTGATGGCCTGGTGGTTGCGTTACCAAAGCTTGATCCAAATTTTCCATCATCCTGCATCTTTTCTCCAAAAACGACTCCATAGCAGTCCATGAAGATAACTCAGCGATTGGCAAATCCTCTTCCCATTTTTCCCGAGTCCGTTGATCCAGCTTGTGAACGACGATATGAATCAGTAATCCATCCAAAATTTGCTGAGTAGTGGCCAGCGTTTGGATTGCCCGAAGATGTGCGTTCATAGAATCGCTGAGCTCACGAAGACCCTTGGCAGATCCCTTCTCGACACCTTTTAAACCAAATATTGCTTGAACGTGTGCCTGAAAATGTAAAACTTTATTATCAAATCGATTTATGAGCAGATTCAAAGCCTTTTTATAATTGTCATTTGAAGGTTCGAGCGAGCGTATGGTCTCCAGAGCCACGCCGCCTAGACTAGACCGTAAATATTGCAGCTTTTCAATGTCGCTTAGCTCGTCATCATTTCCAATGACCGCGGTGAACGTTGCGAGAAAGTCCGGCCACTCAGCATAAGATCCATGAAATCGAGCAATCTCCAGGTTCGGTAATCGAGGCTTCCGTGTCCGAAAAGAAAGATCAGAATGGTGGTTGATGTCTATAGATGTGGAGTTGGCAGCTGTGCTACCCAACAATTGCAATTTGCGCTGGGCCGCTAAGCCTCTATTGAGCTTCGCCTTCACATCCATAAAAACCTCCGAAAATTCCCATCGCCTATCACTCGAAGTCTCCTTTAAATCCAGCCGTTCCAGCGATGTCTGTGCGGAGTCAAACGACGAATTTAAGGAATTGACCCAGTCCAATCGCGCGAGAAGATCAGCTTCATCCAACTGATCTATAGACTCAGTTGTTAAATATAATTTCATCGCGTTTGTTTGCCGCAGAATTGATTGCACTTTGGCGCGAAAAATTCTATTTCATTTGGCGCGTCATTTTGAGGCCGAACCGCGTTTTCTGGAGCAGCCATTTCTTAGTCGCACAACAAAAAAGAAAAGAAAAATGTCCGAACCGGTTAAGAGGGGTGAATAACCGTTTAACCTTTGCCGCGAAAAATGCGCGACACCAAGCGTCGTCGAAAACGCAACGGAACTTTGTTGTTGTTGTTCCGCCTTATAACAGCGGACTTGAGATTATGTATATGTATGCACTGCACTATGCACTTTTAGAATAGTTAAATGTTATTCTCCTTTTGTTTATAATTTGCAGCACAACACTGTTTTGATTTTTTCACAGCGCGAAATGTACAAAAAGATCAACAGCCTGCCGGCTTTTCACAGCGCGAAATGTAAAACTTAAACGGCCAGCTGTGTGCACTTGTATGTAAGTCCGTGTGTTTGTGACCGAATGCCCGCAAACGACAGCGAAACCAAAAATATATTGTTTAAACGATATAAAACAATAATAAAACCGAGTTGCAGGCGGCAAATAAAACAGCGATCACGTCGGGGTCACCAAATGTTTTGGGGGAAGACAACAAAAATGCCACCCTTACTTTTTGTAATAATAACGCTTTTAATTTTATCAGTTTATGTACGTGTTGTGTTTATTCTGCCAGTCGAACCTGCACTCCTGCAGCCGAAAGCCTGGCTTCATATTTTAATTTGGGTTTTACAATGTAGTCGCTGAATACGTAGCGCGACAGCTTAGCGAGATAAGGCAGATATAAAGAGGAGAGCGCAAGAGCGCTACAGGTTCAGCCATACACCTATGCGCACTAGACTAGTCTAGGCGGGCTGCTCCGAACACCGCCAATACTGTAAAATTGCAGACGCAGCTCTCATTTTGGACACTCTCAATTTATCAATAAAGTTCTTTCTCCCAATCGAAGGTTTGATAAGCGCCAGCTTAGTTTATAAGTTTGAGTTTTAAGTTGAATCTTGTAAGGAGCAGACCTATCTCTCCCAGTTCGCGTTTACACTATTTTGAATAATAAAAATTATATTTTTTCAAAGTGTTAAATCCCGAATTTGTTATTGGCGCAGTCGGTAGGATATAACTTTTCATACGGTTATATCCTTAAAGAACCTTAAAATCGTTCGTCCCAGTGCAATTATACACCAGCTATCGCAGTGTCGGTTTTGTGCCGCTAATATACGAAAGGAAACCTCAATTTTTGCAACACGCTATCGTAGCTCAGGTTGCGAGGTTTTTTAATAAGTCTTGACCCGTGTGACTGTCAAGTAACTAAAAAAAAAAAAAAAAAAATTAAAAAACAAATTTTTTTTCAAAAAACCGTCTAATTGTAAAAGTTAGTGCCTTTGTTCGTAACACAAGGGTTACTAAAAATAAAACACCTTAGTTCTCCCCCACCAGTGGTAAGGTATAACAATTTAAAATCAAATTCATAATACAAAACTTTTAAAATTGTGAAAAATTTACAAAACTAAATAAAAAACCAAAAATGGCAGAACCAGTGCTATTATTGTCAGAAAACCATCTGAATCAAGCCCTGAACCAAATCAGGCAAGTGCCGCAATTTGGAGGCAGCACGCTCGAACTCAGCCCGTTCATCAGGAGGATAGATTTTATCCTGTAGTTGTACCCCACAACATGTATACGCCAGGCGAGCGTATTCTTCAGTGCGATTGAAATGCAGCTTCACGAAGATACCCAGAGGATATCTCAACTATCAACAGCCAGATCCTGGAGGGACTTAAGGAACGCCCTCATCAACGAATATAAAACCCAGACGCCCTGCGAAGAACTACTAAGACGTCTGTATAACACCCCCCTTCCCGGGTGTAAGTTCATTGAGGACATTGAGTCCAAATCTTTTATAATATTAAATAAATTAGCTTTGGAAAATAACGCTTCAAATACAATTTTATACACAAATGCTCTTAATAACACTGTTAAAGATGTAATTATGAAAAAATTGCCAGATAGACATTTTTTTTGACATTGACTAGGTATTATATTACTAACGCTAGTAAACTAAAATGTGAAGCACAACAAGAAGGTTGTTATGAAACATTTTATTCAGATCGAACAAAGAATTCACAAAGTCAAAACCAAGATAAGAGAAATTATCAACCCCAACAAAATACTAATAAACAACAAAACTATAATTCCCAAAACCAATACAGACAACAAAATAATTTTTCCCCAAATCAATATAAACAGCAGGCTAGTACATCTCAAGGCCAACATAAGTCTAATTATAATAAAAATAACAGCGAAACTTTTTATGAAAACCACCCACTATATCAAGCAACAAAACAAGAATTCCAACAAAAATTAAATTATAATCAGGTTAGGAATCCTTTAAATTATCAATCACAACAAAATGGGGCTAATGCTCCTAATCGACCAGTAAAAAGAAATCGCGAAAGTACGAGTGGCCATATGAAAATGGATACAGAAAATTTTCATCAGCAAGCCTCGGACACCGAACAGGAAATAGAAACCCTTACATACGAATCATCATGAATAACCAAGAGTTCCGATGTGTTGTAGACACAGGCTCTTCTATTAATTTAATTAAAGAAAATTACTTTCATTTTCCAACGAAAAATACACTTCTTAATGTTCATACCATAAATGGTAATATTCAATTAAATAAATCCGTGTCCTACCATGCAAGTAAGCTTTGTCCGACCAAACAAACATTTTGGGTCCATAATTTTTCCGATAGATATGATATGCTCATAGGAAGAGAATATCTTGAAGCTTGTAACGCAATTATTAATTATAAATCAAAACAAGAGAGAACGCTATAGTCGAGTGCCTTGACTATTAGATACCCGTTACTCAGCTAAACAACTTAATAAAAATATGCCTTCTTGTATGTTTTTCGCCGCTCGAATTAGCTCCCGATTTTTATGTTAAAATCGGTACCCAGGGAACACCTCCAATTTGGCTAACTTGATTTGATTTTCATAATTCTTGGGATATAGTTCGATATTGACAAATGAAAGCCATCGCAATTTCCTTTAATAAAAATCCTTATCGAGAATTAACGTTGACTCTGTTGAGCACCTTGGCCAGCTGTTCCAAAATCATCCGTTAGATGGCGCTATTGTATACGCCATGAAAGGCGGAAATGTAGGCGCTGGCCAGGCTAAAGCGTTTAATGGTTTTTTGGGCGTTAGAGTGGGCGTGGCAAACTTTTATTTGGCCAATCGATAGGTATTGACGAAACAAATACATATAAGAAAAAATTTTCATAATAGCATCAAAACTGTGGCCACAGCTTGTGGCTTGTGGGCGTCAGAGGGGGCGTGGCACCATTTTGAAACAAACTTGCGCTGCGTAGGAACTCCTAAAATCTGCATGCAAAATGCCAATCTTCTAGCTTTTATAGTTTCCGAGATCTCAGCGTTCATACGGACAGACAGACAGACAGACAGACGGACAGACAGACGGACAGACGGACAGACAGGACAGACGGACAGACGGACATGGCTAGATCGACTCGGCTAGTGATCCTAAACAAGAATATATATACTTTATAGGGTCGGAAAAGCTTCCTTCTACCTGTTACATACTTTTGCACGAATACAATATACCCTTTTACTCTACGAGTAACGGGTATAAACAGTTAATTTAAACGGTTATCAATTCGGAATGAGATTTAATTATAATGACTTCGAATATAAACAAGGAGAAATTGATTGCTGCGATCCCCCATTTTCAACAGATACACCTTTTAATTTTGCAATAAATAACGACTTGCAGCAAACCAATAAGTTTAGATTAGAACACCTTAATGACGAGGAAAAAGATAATCTTAAGAAAATTTTATATGAATTTAGCGACATACAGTACAAAGAAAGTGACAATTTGACTTTCACGAGTACTATCAAGCATGTCATTCATACAAAAAACAAGAGAGAACGCTATAGTCGGGTGCCCCGACTATCAGATACCCGTTACTCAGGTAAAAGGAGTGCGAGGGCGATGGAGATAGAAACTTTGATCACGCATAACTTTTAAACGAATGGTCCGATTTGAAAAATTTCTTCTACATTTCGATAGGTATTGATAAACACAATAAAACTGCATTTTTACTTTTCCGAAATATTTAAATTTATATTTAAATAAAATCGTATATAAGCGATTGTGGGCGTTAAAGGGGGCGTGGCACCTTTTCGAAACAAACTTGCGCTGCGTAGGAACTCCTAAAATCTGCATGCAAAATGCCAATCTTCTAGCTTTTATAGTTTCCGAGATCTCAGCGTTCATACGGACGGACAGACGGACAGACGGACAGACGGACAGACGGACATGGCTATATCGACTCGGCTAGTGATCCTGAACAAGAATATATATACTTTATAGGGTCGGAAACGCTTCCTTCTACCTGTTACATACTTTTGCACGAATACAATATACCCTTTTACTCTACGAGTAACGGGTATAATGAGCAACCGGTTTACAAAAAACCACACAAATATCCTCAAGCTTACGACCAAGAAGTTGATTCGCAAATGAGAGATATGATAAAACACGGAATAATCCGAAAGTCAAATTCCCCTTATTGCTCACCTATTTGGATAGTACCTAAGAAAGGTGATGCATCTGGAACAAAAAAGTTCCGTATCGTAATTGACTATCGTAATTTAAATGAAATTACGGTAGATGACAAATACCCTATCCCGGTCATGGATGAAATATTGGACAAACTTGGTAGATGCCAATATTTTTCCACTATTGACCTCGCAAAAGGTTTTCACCAAATACAAATGGATGAAAATTCTATTCCAAAGACAGCTTTTTCCACCAAAAATGGTCATTACGAATGTATACGAATGCCCTTTGGATTGAAAAATGCCCCTGCTACCTTTCAAAGGTGCATGAACAATCTCCTAGAAGATTTGATCTACAAGGATTGTTTGGTCTACATGGACGATATTATCGTGTACTCCACTTCATTGGAGGAACATGTATTATCTTTGCGAAAGGTATTTGAAAAATTACGAGAAGCTTATCTTAAGCTTCAACTCGACAAATGCGAGTTTATGAAAAAGGAAACAGAATTCCTTGGACATATTATAACAACAACTGGTAAAAAACCAAATCCGCTCAAAATAGAGGCAATAAAAAATTTCCCTATACCCAAATCCCCAAAACAAATAAAATCTTTTTTAGGTCTTTGTGGATTTTATAGGAAATTTATCCCAAACTTTGCTAAAATAGCAAAGCCAATGACAGAAAAACTTAAAAAAGGCGTAACTTTAAATATAAAAGATAATGATTATGTACAAGCGTTTGAAAAACTTAAACTTTTAGTAATGTCCGATCCAATACTTATATACCCAAATTTCGAAAAACCATTTTCATTAACAACAGATGCAAGTAATATTGCTATAGGAGCAGTATTATCGCAAAATCATAAGCCAATCTGTTATGCCAGCAGAACTCTTAATGAACACGAAATTAATTATTCGGCAATAGAAAAAGAACTTTTAGCTATTGTCTGGGCCACTAAATATTTCAGGTCCTATCTTTTTGTCAGAAAATTTCAGATCCTAAGTGATCACAGGCCTCTAGTATGGCTCAATAATATCAAAGAACCTAATATGAAATTACAACGCTGGAAAATCGAACTAAATGAGTTTGATTATGAAATAAAGTATTTACCTGGTAAAGAAAACCATGTGGCAGACGCCTTATCTAGAATAAGAATAGAGGAAGCCTATTTAGGAGAGACTTCTAGTAATGCAAATACAATAACAACAGTAGCTACAGTGCATAGTGCACCAGAAGATAACCAAAACCACATTTCAATAACAGAAAGACCACTCAATTATTATAACAAACAACTAGAATTTATAAGAGGAGACTCAAATGAAATCGAAGTAATAAATTATTTTCATAAAACAAAAATAATAATAACTTATAAAGAGATGACAATAGAATACGCAAAACAATTAATAATTGAATACTTTTCTAATAAGAAAAGCGTAATATATTTTCCAATTGAAACAGACTTTTTAATTTTTCAAAAGGCATACGTTGAAATAATTTCCCAGATAACTTAACTAAAACAATAAAAACTAATAGTAAATTAATAGATATTAACACTTATGCAGAATTCAAAGAAATTATTATTAAAACACACAGAGAACTATTACATCCAGGTTTAGAAAAACAAACATCACTTTTTAAAGAAAAATATTATTTTCCCGATCACCAAAAATTAATTCAAAATTTTATTAATGAATACGAAGTATGCAATATCGCAAAAACAGAACACAGAAATACTAAATTAGAATTCGAAATAACCCCAGAAATTTTTAATCCAAGAGAAAAATATGTAATCGATTTTTATATGATAGATAATAAACAATTTTTATCTTGTATAGACATTTATTCAAAATTTGCCACTTTAATAGAAGTCAACAGTCGAGATTGGTTAGAAGCAAAAAGAGCATTAATTAAAGTTTTCAATGAAATGGGTAAACCAAGCCAAATTAAAGCAGACAAAGATTCAGATTTCATGTGTGCGGCATTGCAACTTTGGTTAAAATCGGAAGACGTTGTTATTGATATAACAACAAGCAAAAATGGAATTTCTGATGTTGAGAGATTTCATAAAACAGTAAATGAAAAATTAAGAATCATAAACAGTGAAACAGACATAGAAAATAAGCTTACAAAATTTGAAACTATTCTTTATGTCTATAATCATAAAACAAAACATAATACAACAGGCAGAACTCCCGCAGATATTTTTATTTTTGCTGGAACACCAAAATATAATACACAGTCAAATAAAATTAATAAAATAGAGAAACTTAATGAATCACGAAACAAATTTGAATTTGATACTAGATATCGACAAGCTCCACTAGTAAAATCAAAAACCACTAATCCGTTTAAAAAGACAGGAAAAATCACAAAATTAGATGATAATCATTACGAAGAAGTTAACAGAGGAAGAAAAATAATACATTATAAGTCTAAATATAAGAAAACAAAGAAAATTAACGAAAATAAATACGATAATTCCAGATGCACGCCAAATGAAAACCAAACCTAACTTGTTGATCAACACTATCAACATTCTATTAATTTTAATACATTTTACAAAACTTACCACTGGCCAAAATTTGGAAATCAATCCCGTTCAAGCAAAAAACGGTTATTTAATATTTAAAACAGGAACCTTGGACTTACCATCTAATTACGAATATCATTGTTTAACCGTCAACTTAATCAAAACTGAACTAACGTATACTAATTTAATTAAACAATCAGAAGAATTTTCAGGCTTAAAACAAGTTACATACTTAACAGAGAAATTAAACAGAGAAATGAATGGAATTAGAATTGCAAAACGTAGCAAAAGAGGTCTTTTAAATTTTATAGGCACAACATACAAATATCTATTTGGAACATTAGATGAACAAGATAAAGAAGAATTAATAAATAAAATTGAAAATTTAGAAGAAAACACAATTCAAGTTAATGAACTTAATAAAGTAATAGATGCGGTAAACAAAGGTATTGAAACAATAAATCATTTTAGCTTGGTCAATGATGTAGATGAAAGGCTAGCATTACTTATTTTTAATCTAAAAGAATTTACTGAATATATAGAAGACATAGAACTAGGAATGCAACTTACTAGACTAGGCGTTTTTAACCCAAAATTACTTAAGCATGATACTTTAACTCACGTTAATTCGGAAAAACTATTAATAATAAAAACCTCTACTTGGTTACAAACCAATACTAATCAAATATTGATAATTTCTCATATCCCAAAAGACATTATAAAAACTTCAATATTCAAAATTTTTCCTTACCCAAATGAATTTAATGACATATTAACAGAACCTTTAGAAGACAAATATTATTTTCAAAACAATCAAATATTTTCATTTAACACAAAAGAAAGAGTTACAAATAAATGCATTATAGGAATATTAAACCAAGCCAATGCCGAATGTAAATACACAAAAATGTATAAAAAATGTGAAACAAATTATATAGAGCCAAATATTATAATTACTTGGAATTTACCGAAAACTATTTTAAACCAAACATGTATAAATCAAGCAATAGTTGTCGAAGGAAATAAAATCGTAAAAGCATTTAACTGTTCTGTACAAATCGAAGAAAATCAAATAACAAATACTATAATGGATTACACACAAACTATTTATGTAAACAATAATGTAACAATGATAGAACCACTGACAATAATTGAAGCAGAAGATATAATAAGATTACATACAAGAAAAAATAACACATTTCAAATTATAATACTTACTATCTTAATTGTAATAATTATAATTTTAATAAATTTTTATAAATTTTTATAAATTTAAGAGTATTCCGAAAAACATTTTAATTAAATATAGAAATCAAAACAAAAACAATACTAAAAACCGAGAAACCTAACAGAGTTAAACAATATTGCACCAAATGAAAATACCCTACAATTAAACGAAAATACTACACAAACTAATATACCCACTCACATATACCCTAATATATCCGCCTGAGGACAGGCATTTTTCTAATGGATGGGGAAGTAACATACCCACACCCACATATCTACCACATAAACAGTAACATACCCACACCCACATATCTGTCACATAAACATATTTACATTACGCATTTGTCACACCCAAAAATCATCGGCTCCTAAGAGTCGCCAATTAATATAAACATTCTCTTGAGTTATAAACAAATGAAAGAACCCCAAATTGTCTGCTCCCACGACTGACCAATTAATGTAATCATCCTGCATTATAAACAAATGTCCCCAAACTCCAAAAAGCTTTTATCCCCCAATACTGTAAAATTGCAGACGCATCTCAAACCTAGATCGCTCTCATGCTCAGTGCTCTCATTTTGGACACTCTCAATTTATCAATAAAGTTCTTTCTCCCAATCGAAGGTTTGATAAGCGCCAGCTTAGTTTATAAGTTTGAGTTTTAAGTTGAATCTTGTAAGGAGCAGACCTATCTCTCCCAGTTCGCGTTTACACTATTTTGAATAATAAAAATTATATTTTTTTCAAAGTGTTAAATCCCGAATTTGTTATTATATATATGTTGTTATAATCAACATGTTTTTAAAAAAAATTGCGCTTTTTATTTGATTGTCCCTGCCTAACGTGATGCGCTTACTACTATTTTAAATAGCACAGTTTTATATTTATAAATATTTTTTGTTGTTGAGGTAGATTTTTGGTGGCTATGTTTTTTTTAAATTACAGTATTAAAAGTGCTCACGAATTCAGGAAAAGGATAAATAACGTATACGTATCAATATTTGACGACTAAAAATTAATTTCTTTTCATATGGTTTTAGTAAACTTTTTCTGGATTTCCAGCAAACAATCGAATAAAATAAAGTTCATGTATTTATACCAAGTTCGATTTTTATGGTAATAGTTTAATTTCTTTACAGCAGACAATGATATTTTATATTTAATGACACAAAATATATATTGCACGCAGCTTATGGGATTCCAAGTCATCAGTCAAGACAACCTATTTAAAAAAATGTACACTCAAATTATCCTAACACACTGAATTCCTTGTATAAAAATATAAAAAAGAGATAAGGTACATAATACAATACTGTTCAGTCATTGAGATTTTTCAACGACTATCCTTTAAACTCGAAATAATTATGCCGATATAATTTGTTAAACGTTATAATAAGGATTTTTATTGTTGCGGATAATATTGGAGGATACAGAATATATATGCCAATATATTGAGCGCGCGCAATTAATGTACATGAGAGAGTAATCCCGCTTTTGATAATTAGCGCAGATAAAGCTCTCTATCTGACGATGCTGCCGATAAGCGCTGAAGTCGTGCGGGCGAGAGAGAGAGAGAGAGAGAGTCGGCTTGCGACCAACGAAGGCGAGAACATAAGCAATTAGTATGTAATACGAAAGCTTTGTTTGAGCTTTATCTATAAATTAGGTGGCGGCTGCTGCTTGTCCCGACATTCTCCCCCAGTTGGGTCTGGCTTCCAACTTCGTCCTTAAGGGGCAAAAGGCACAGCTTAGATACTGCGCGCTTGGTGGTTCCAGATGAAGTTCTGATCACCGCCACTCGAGCCACTCCGTCCCTACCAGATACCAGTTCCATGATTCTCGCGAGCGGCCACTTCATCGGGGGTAGGTTCTCGTCCTTGACTAGCACCACATCGTTGACTGCCAAAGCAGGGCCGGAGGTACGCCATTTGGAGCGTTGCTGAAGGAGGCTTAAGTATTCCTCTTTCCATCGGGACCAGAAATACTGCTGCAGAAAGGACACACGTTGCCAACTGTCCAGACGATTAAAGTTTAGCTTTGTAACATCAGGTTCGATTAAACTAGATGGCGGACCTCCAGTTAAAAAATGTGCTGGCGTTAGAACATCGAGGTCTGCAGGATCTTCTGAAAGAGGCAATAATGGTCGTGAATTTATGACAGCACCAATGTGGCAAAGCAGAGTTCGCAGCTCCTCAAATCCAAGAATTGAGGACCCCACAGCCCGGCAAAAATGATGCTTGGCAGTTTTGACTACCGCTTCCCAGAGTCCGCCGAAATGCGGAGATCGAGGAGGAATAAAATGCCATTCGATGGACTCAATCGCACAAAACTCCAGAAGTGTCCGCTGATGCTCGTCGCTGATAAAGAGCCGCCGCAGCTCACTTAGCTCGTTTCTGGCTCCAACAAAATTTGTAGCGTTGTCCGACCAAATGTGTTGTGGCTTTTGGCGGGTGCATATAAACCGTTTTAGTGCCTGCAAGAACGCAGTAGTGGATAGATCCTTTACGAGCTCCAAGTGGACGGCCTTTGTAGCAAAACAAATGAAGACGCTCACGTAGCATTTTACTGGAGCTTTATTACGAACTTCTGGCTTGTAATGGAATGGCCCACAAAAATCCACGCCCGTGACTCCAAAGACTTGGCAACCGTTAACTCTTTGTTCCGGGAGATCAGCCATAATGTGCTCCAGCAGGCGAGGCTTGGACCGGAAGCATCGGATGCATTTGTGCAACGCCTTCGTCATCGTTTTCCTCCCCCCAATTGGCCAATATTGGGATCGAATCATAGCCAAAAGAGCACGAGGTCCCGTGTGTAAATTTCGCTCACGGAAATCAACAATTATAGCAAGAGTGACTGGGTGGCTTCTAGGGAGTATAATTGGATGACGACTATCAAAATCCAACGGCGAATTCTTCAGGCGACCATCTACACGCAGTAGACCGAACTTATCCAAGAAGGGTGAAGATGTGGCAAGTACGCTGGACGACGATATCTCTTTGCCATTCTGAAGCGACCTTATATCATCCCAAAAAGGCACCCGCTGTACCAACCGCAATAAAAGTTGAGTTCCAGACTTGATATCTCCTGCGGTGATTCCCTTGTGGCGTATTCGATGACAAAACTTGTGCACATAAGCAAATACCCGCTGCAGAGATGAGAAGGAATTAGCGTACTTGGAGGCAGCTATTATGTCCACATACAGCGACTGAATGAGCAAAACCTTTGCGCGCAGTTCCAGGGTCGGCCTCTCAGCTGGGACCGCAACTGGCCACCTATCTTGAGGACCAAGAAGAAACGGAGGACCATGTGCCCACAGCTCATCAACGATCAACTCATTAGGAAGAGCACCACGGGACAGGATGTCCGCCGGATTCAAGGACGTGGGAACATAGCGCCACTCCATCGTTCTGGTTAACTCCTGGATCGTCGCAACTCGATTGGCAACGAAAACATTAAACCGGGCAGGCTCCTCTCGAATCCAGGACAGTGCCACTGCAGAATCGCAGCGTACATCTTCAGATTAGCTACTTCTGACATAAGCCGCGCCAGCAATTCCGCTCATAATAGTTCCAGTTTCGGCACCGTAACAGTCTTTAGCGGCGCCACTCGAGACTTCGAGCAAAGCAGGTGACTTCCCACTCCTGTACCCCTTGAGACGACATAAATACAGGAACCATAAGCCTCGATGCTAGCGTCACAAAATCCATGAATCTCCAAATCGGTCGGTGATGATAGTGACCATCTGGGAAAATCGGCCCTCTGAGCCATAGCGAAACTGCAGCAAATTTTCTCCCAATCAGAGTGAAGAGCATGAGGAAGACTCTCATCCCAAGACAACTTCTCACGGCACAGTTTCTGAAGAAAGATCTTTGACCTTGTGATGACTGGCCCGACAAGTCCTAAAGGATCATACAACCGGGCAATTGAGGAAAGGACGATGCGCCTAGTTGGGTTTAAGGTTGACTGAAGGCCCTCAAATGAAAATAGCAAGCGATCAGTAGCAGGATCCCAAGCGAGGCCCACAGTTTTCGTAATGTTGCTGCCGTCATCAAATCTCAGAAACGACTCCCGATCCATTTCCGGCACATCAGACAACACCGCAGCTACGTTGGAGCACCACTTTATCAAGCGAAATTGACCCTTGGCAAGGATCCCTGATGTTTAAATCGTTTAAATCGTCCACGTAAAAGTCGCGTCGCAGAATCTCGGCCCCCTTTGGATACATCGACTGCTCATCCTCGGCCAATTGATGCATTGCTCGCACTGACAAAAATGACGCTGGTTTTGTTCCATAAGTTACAGTGTCAAGTTTAAAAACCTGCAACTCGTCCTGGGTGGAATCCCGCCAAAGGATACACTGCAAATGGCTGTCCTCAGGGAAATCTCTGACACATCGGTACATTTTGCAGATATCTCCTGTAATGGCCACCCGATGGTAACGGAACCTTAACAGGATGTGAAGCAACTTTGGCTGTATAACTGGGCCGGACATCAACACGTCATTCAACGAACACCCAGAAGTGGTAGCAGCAGATCCATCAAAAACAACCCTGAGCTTGGTTGTTGAACTGTCCTCTTTCAAAACACAGTGGTGAGGTAGGAAGTACTGAGGAGTGAGGCTCGCATTAGCAGGAACTGCAGACATATGGCTCAACTCCAAATACTCTTTTATAAACGCAGCATACTGATTCTTCAATTGAGGGTGTTGCACAAAATGCGCTTCGCAATCCAGCTCGACAGGCTTGGGCTCTTCGCGACATCCTTCCAGGCTGTGGCTACGAGTGACCTTCTCTCGACAGGTGAACCGCCTCCACACACAACCCATCCAAGTCGGGTTTTCTGCAGCAACGGTAGGCCAGCTGAGAGCTGAACTTGTCCAACACACAGCAATTCATAAAAGAGGCTGGCTCCGATGAGCAAATCGATACGCTGTGGTCGAAAGAATTCTGGATCAGCGAGATTAAGATTGCATGGTATATTCCGATTGGAGACATCTAAGCAGAAACTAGGCTGGAGATCCGTAATGTTGCCAGCGACGACTGCACTAATAAGAGACGAGTATTCTGAACAGTGAGAACGTAGGAGCACATCAACAGAGAATCCGTCCGTCGCATAGCCGGTATCGCCAATTCCAAACACCGACATGACTGATTTGCATTTACGCAACTGCAGCTGATTAGCCAATCGGGACGTAATCATGTGTACTTGAGATCCAGAATCCAGAAGCGCTTGGCAAGGAACAAAAATACCAGCGCGGCTCCTAACAAGTATGTTCGCTGTTGCAAGCAAAGCTATATCGCCGCTACGACCTTGGGCAATTAAGGCATTGACTGTGGATGGCGATGAGGCTAGAAGTTCAGAACCCTCGGATGAGGAGGAAATGGGTAAAGCAACTGGCAGAGGGCCGCTAGAAGACTGCGAGTCCAGAAAATGCAGCAAACTGTGATGCCGTCTCCCACAGCTGTGGCAATTATTAGCGACGCAGTCTCGCAGGTGATGGCCGGTTCTGAGACATTTTCGACAAAGACCAAGTCGCCTAGCCTCGCCTAGGCGGCTCTCAGGGGACAACAGCAGAAACCTTGGACACGCAGGCACCTCATGGGACCTCCCACCGCATAATATACAGGTAGCGGGAGGCGCATTAGTAATAATGAGGCGGATCTAATGTTATTAGCAACTCTACGTCTTCCCACCTGAGTGCCTGGCGCGTATGCGGCCATGGCCACATCCACAGCCTCGAGAGTCCTGCATCGCTGCTCCAGGAATTCCGCCATCAAGTCCCACGTAGGAATAAGGTCTGAATTGATTACAGTCTGGCCTTCCTCCCACTTCGCCTGGGTAGCTGGGTCCAATCTTTGAAGAAGCACCTGGACGATGATGCAGCAGGCAATTTGTTGCGTCGTTCCCAAATTCTTCAATGCCCGCATATGGGCATTGAACTTATCTGAGAATCCTCGTAGAGCTGCCACTGAGCCACCTTCCACGACACAGAGGCCTAGAATCTCGTTCACATGAGCCTGATTTATTAAACGACGGTTACTAAATCGCTTTTCCAAAAGACCCAATGCAACGTCATAATTTTTCTCGGAAGTTTCCAAGGACCGAACTGCTTCTAACGCTGAGTCGCGAAGACAGGATCGTAGCCTCTGCAGCTTTTCCACCTTGCTTATATGTGGATTTCCGCCTACCATAGTTGAGAAGATAGATTGGAACTCAGACCACTCGGAGTATCCTCCACTGAAGGTAGGGAGCGGAATAGGCGGCAGAGCTTGAAAGCTGCGACTGAGCCCTGGGTCTGGCATAGAGGAGATCCCGTTGGTGAGAGTTGAGTGGGCAGCCATTTGAGCAGAGCGTCGCAAGGTTTCGTGCTCTATTTCAGCGTGCATCGTCGCGACGAGCTCCGACACGGTCCATCGCAAGTGAAGTGGCCTTGAAGTCATCGTACATTGAGACTAACTGGCCATGACGCACGTGGAGCATGGCGTCCTCCACGCTTGAAATTGGGTGAAGGGCTCCGTGTATCCTCTTTAAATCCTGTAGGTGAGCATTGGAGCCTTGCATTTCAAAATAGCACTCCGAGGTAGAGTGGGTGTACCTGCGTCTGCCGCGCTGGCATCCATCGCCACTAGTCTCAAATTACGACCAATTTAACAAAGCTAAAGTCTAGCGAAATTAGTATTATTATTTTTATTTATTTTATTATATTTTTTGTATTATTTATTATTTTTTGTATTATTTAATAATAGTTTTAATTTGCTCGCGACAAATACAACCTGTCTCACTGTGCACGGCCGCTAAGCTGAAGCCAAATTTAATATTACAAATTGTTTAATAATATTTTTTTTTTTTTTTTTGTTCGCGCGGAGTCCCACGGCCCACTTACCCGCCCAACCGACCGAGGGGCGCAGCCGTGTATCATACGGCACGATTCGCGATAAGATAGACGCGAGATAAGAAAAATAAAGGTAAAGGTCCGGGTAGAAAAGTAATAGTTAGATCAATCTTGTGCCAATGAAGCAAGTATTAATCGTTTTAGCAGCGGCAGACAGTCAAGATTTGATATTACAGGAAAAAGTCTATTATAGTCAGAACATAATACTCTGAAAGGCTCATGCAAGGCATAGTTAAATCTACAATGATTTAAAGTTAGGGGAATATAATTTCTAGTTAATCTACTTGGCACAGAAAAGTTTAGCCGACTTAACAAGTCGGGGCAGTCAATATCACCATGTATAAGGTTATAAATAAAGATAGTACCAAGCATCGTTCTACGGTTGGCTAGGGATGGTAAATTAATCAAAAGAAGTCTACTAGAATAAGAAGGTAAGATAAGATTTGCATCCCAGTTTAGGCGCCGTAAAGCAAAAAGAAGGAAGTTTTTTGTACAGATTCAATACGACCAATATGTATTCCGTATTGTGGACTCCAGACGGGAGACCCATACTCTAGAATCGGACGGACTAGCGAAACATATAAAGTTTTAGTCAAATAAGGATCATCGAATTCTTTTGACCACCTTTTAATAAATCCAAGCACTCCTCTGGCTTTATTAACCATGGACGAAATGTGATTAGAAAATTTTAGTTTGGGGTCCAAGAGAACGCCAAGATCGTTTACAAGAGTTATTCTATCCAAAGAGCTGTCACTTAACGTGTAAATCGCGTAAATCGGATTGGCCCGATAAAAAGTCATCAGCTTGCACTTGGAGCCATTTAAATTTAGTAAATTATCTCGGCACCAGTTATGAAAATTATCTAGATCGGATTGCAAGTCTAAATGGCAGGAAATGTCCTTATACTGCAGGCACATCTTAACATCATCTGCGTACATAAGTACGCGAGAATGACTTATAATTAAGGGAAGATCGTTAATAAATAATATTAGAAGTAACGGACCCAGATGGCTCCCTTGTGGGACACCGGAGGCAACACGGAGAATTTCAGAAATTGAATTTTTAAAAAGAACCCTTTGTGAACTGCCATTCAGATAACTTGAAATCCATTTAAGCAGATCAACTGGAAAACCTAAAAGGTCAAGTTTTTGAATGAGAAGTAAGTGATTTACAGAGTCAAATGCTTTACTAAAGTCAGTGTAAATGACGTCTGTTTGAAAACTACTATTGAAGCCTTTTATCACTAATGAAGTGAGCTCTAGAAGGTTTGTGATTGTGGATCTACGTTTAATAAATCCGTGTTGACACGGAGAAATGATTGATCTGCAAAGGTTCTGCAAATGAGGAGTAATAATTTTTTCAAAAAGCTTAGGAATAGCTGACAACTTAGAAATACCTCTGTAGTTACTGGCTTCTAACTTGTTACCTTTTTTGAAAAGAGGAATAACAAATGATTCCTTCCAAATATTTGGGAATTGGGAGGTTTCTATAGATAAGGTAAACAACTTGTGAAGAGGTTTGCACAGGGCCTTAGCGCAATACCTAAGCACGCACCCAGGAATACCATCGGGCCCTGGCGAATAAACAGGATTAATACGAAAAGAACCAAAAGAAAAGAGCTTTCTGTTAAAGTGGGACAGAATATGAGAATTGACTTGGACATGGTGTAAGAATAGAGCTGTGAATAATCTAAGGTAGAGTAAGTCGTTTGAAAAAATTGGGCAAATAAATCGGCTATTGCCTGATCTGTGGTTGCCGTCATGTTTTCGAACGATAGCGAGGAAGGAAAAGAATTAGATTTACGCTTGGTGTTAACAAAATTATAAAACTGTTTCGGGTCCTGAGAGAACTGGACCTTACAACGGTTTAAGTAACTGTTATAACACTGAGCATTAAGCACGGTAAATCTTGACCGAGCACTTAAATATCTAGTAAAAACAGATTGAGAACCGGTATTTTTATATTTCCTAAAAAGTCTGGACTTTACATTTCTTAAGTGTGTCAACTCTTTGCTAAACCGAGGTTATTTATTGGAAGTTGACGGATAGTACCACGGAACACAGGAATTAAAAAATGAGTTTATTGCAGTGTAAAAAACATCAACTGTATCGGACATATTAATGCATAGGTAAAGATCAGACCAATTAAAGCCAGAAATAAAATTATTTAGCCTCAGAAAGTCTGCCTTGCGAAAACAATGTGTTCGTTTGGATTTTTCTGATTTTTCTTCTATAACTCTACCCGTATCAAATGAAAGTTCGAATGTTGGGTGATATGGATCTTCAGGTTGCGTGAGTGGTGCTACTCTGGACAGAAACACACCTTCAGGATTTGATACAAAACACAAATCAAGTAGGCGACCTAATGAATTTCTAACATGGTTTACTTGAGATAAAGATATGTCAAGCAGGCCATCAATAAAATCATGCTGTGCTATAGGTAGTAAGACATTCGATCCATCCTCGGTGGACCAAGTTACTCCAGGTATATTAAAATCACCTAGAACTATCAACTGATCCCTATCGGAAAGCTTATTTGCAACGGACTTAATGACGGATAGGAGATTTAAATAATCAGGAAGTTCAGACAACGGCAGAATATATGAGCAAGTTATGTATATAAAGTTACCAGGAAGCGATAACTTTACACAAATAAATTCAATGGTATTGAATTCATCAAAAAATAACTCCTCAGACGGGAGGTTTGAATCAACTCCAATTAAGACTCCACCTCCCCGTCTAGAGGGACGGTCATACCTATATATTGTGTACTTACCTGGAAGAACTTCGAAACTAAAGATCTCCGGCTTTAACCAGGTTTCTGTGAACACAATATTATGAGATGCAAAGGAAAGGCTATCGGAATACAATTTAGTAAGTTTGCTGCGCAAACCTCTTGCATTCTGATAGGAAAGTAGGAGGTTAGAAGTTAGTTTTTTGAAATTGGTACACTGGTTTGGCCTCGACTAGGAAGTTTTACTCCCACGGGCCCCTTCTTCTTTATCTTAGCCTCGAACTCTTTTACAACCATATTATCCGGCCAAAAGTCGCCCGAGCATATGGCTTCAAAAAGCTCGTTAGGGACAGTTATCTTGAAAGATGAAATGTCTCTAGCATAAGAAAACTTAAACTTTTCCACCTTTACACTATTACAATCGGCTTTAGTTTTGTCTTGTATAGAAGACAATACATCAGAAGATGTTTGATCAGGGGAAAGCCGAGAAACGAAAATTTGTTTCTTGAGTGCAACCACTGAAAGGGATTTTGGTGGAGCAGACATTGCTTCTGCCAAACCAACTTGAGCCGGTTGTCCGGTCTCAGTAGTCCCTTGTGGTGGAGATGCTACATTCTGAGAGATAGGTGGATCCACTAATTGTGAAACCACTACGGACAAATCGGAATTCTTAGAAGTCCCTGGTCGCATGCATTCCGAAACGGATTGTTCGGATACCGAATCTTTTTTAGCTGCCGATCTTAGCAACATTTGAGGGTTTGCTGAAATCGGCTTCTGATCCGCCGGAATGCTCTGTTGTTCTTTTGATTTCGGTTGCGGGGTGTTCCCCTTTTGCTCCTTACCACCAGCTGCCTTTTTGCGCTTAGGGGACTCTTCTAATAGCTTACGACTATTAAACTGCGAGTCCAGCGCAGAGAGGAGATCATCAGCTCGGCGAAAACTATCTCTAGCAACACCGAAACAGCTAATCAGCCCCATCAGGCCGCCTTTAGTTTGGCGCATGAACGATTTCATCTCGTTCGCAACCTCGACACAAGCATCACAACAAAACTGCAAATTGGGACCCTTTGATAGGTCATCACTTGTCCGGCCAGTAAAACCGGCGCACTTGGTGTGCACCATATTTTCACACAGCCAGCAAGTCATATTCGACTGGTCAGCCCTGATTACGAGGCTGCATTTCTTGCAGAAGCAGACTAAATTTTTATTATTCATTTTATTTATTGGGACCACTGTACCAAGAAAGCGAATTGAAATGTATAAGCGAGCAGTTATAAGTACCGCAAGAGCGCAGAAACCGCACGCTTAGAACTTTCAAAGCAAAGAGAGCAAGAGAGCGGGAGCGTAACTAAGTTAAAGTGCATGCACAAAAGAGAAAACGGTGTGGATAAAAGAAAAGAAAACACAGATAAGAATTACGAAAATAAAACAATTAATTAGTATTAAATACAAAGTGCACTCGGGAAGCGAAAGGAGTATAAATTTATGTTTAAATAACACGGATGAAAATTAAAATTGTTTTGATAACACCCACCGATGGGAATAAACGAAAACAAAATACAAAATTCGAAGCGCAGAAAAAAAACACGACCGTTCACTTTGAAAGTCAGAAGCGAATGTATAGTCGAGTGCCTGGACTATTAGATACCCGTTACTCAGCTAAACAACTTAATATAAATATGTCTTCTTGTATTATCTTTGCCGGGCAATTGCAACTGCCCAGAAGCAATTTGAGCGTTTTCTGACGGTTTTCTGATACTTTTTTCTGAGCATTTACAGTCGTAAAGTATGCAAAAAAGAGTCCGGAAAGAGTGTTTTTTTCTTTGAAAACGGTCTCACTTTAAGAGGAAGATTTCTGAGTCCGATCTGACTCTTTTCTGACACAGATATAAGTGCTTTTACCCGCCGATGAAGGCATAGAGAACCCTCAGAAAAGGCTCAAAAAAAGTACCCTTTTAAGCCACTTAAATTTCAACGAAAAAGGCTCTTTTCAGACTCTTTTTCGTTTGAACAAGAATTGAAAATAATTAAATTTTTACACTTTTTATAATTAATATTTATTTTACTCAAAAATTAACAAGATACTTAGGAATACAAATTAAAATAAAAAAAACATATGTTCAAGATGATAAAATAAGATTAAATGTCGAACTCACAGTGACAAAATTTAATTATGAAATATAAGAAACTTAAACATTAATTCTTAAATTTAAATTATGAAATATTAGAAACTTAAACATTAATTCTTAAATTTAGACCTATAAGCATAAACTTTTATATATTTTGTTTTACTTTTTTTTCGGCTTTCTTATAATATTTAATTCTATCATTGGCAGTTTGAAACCATTTGCTGCATATTAATGAGAATTGCTTATCGTCGACAGCAAATTTTTTATTAAAAGCACCGAAAAAAGAGTAATAAAATAAAGAATTAAATACAAAATATTAAATTTGATTAAAGTCAAAATTTTCAAATGTAATATTTACTTCTAACTGCTGTTGTTATTGCCAAGCTCATGACACAGATTTTGGTGTTGGTCCTCTACCACGAAAAATTGGAGGCAATTTCATCCGTAAACCTTTTTTTCCACATTGTGCGCAGAAATTTGGCAGGATCGGAAATGTTATAATTCCTAATTTCTGTCTCCTACAAAATAAAAATAGACAGCATAATTTTGTTGGATATTTAACCACAATTTTAATTAGTCTTACCAATTGTTCACACAATTCAGCTGAATTGTTTAGGTCCTCTTGAAATTTTTTAATGTCTTATATTTTATTAAAGGACTTAGGTGGTAGCAGCATTCGAGTCTTATTTATCAAATATAAAATTCAGCTTACACTTTTTTTTTGTATTCACTTAACACGTCCGACTTGCACTTGCGTATTGCACAAACTAAGTAAATTTGTGCATTTTAAATCATCTTGCTTATCGCAGGAATCTGCATCCCGTTATTTTAATCGCGATTTTTACTTTGATTTTACTTACCATCGTTCAGAATATGCTCAGACATAAGAGCTTTTTATGAGCCTATGCTTAGAGAGCACCAAATGTGCTCCGAAAACGCTCTTATTTATGTGCCGACTCAGAAAACACTCTGAAACGAGGCTCTTTTCAGACACACAATTAAGAGCGCTCCTAACTTTGCTTGCTGGGTGTGTACAATGTAAATACATATGTATATGCTTACATACATACACACATACGCCATTGTTTGACTCAGACCTCCAATTTGGCTAACTTGATTTGATTTGCATAGTTCTTGGGATATAGTTCGATATTGACAAATGAAAACCATCGCAATTTCCTTTAATAGAAATCCTTATCGAGAATTAACGTTGACTATGTTGAGCACTTTGGCCAGCTGTTCCAAAGTCATCCGTTAGATGGCGTTATTGGTACCACGGGCCATGAAAGGCGGAAATGTAGGCGCTAGCCAGGCCTAAGCGTTTAATGGGTTTTGGGCGTTAGTGTGGGCGTGGCAAACTTTTATTAGGCCAATCGATAGGTATTGACGAAACAAATACATATCAATTAAAATTTTCAAAATAGCATCAAAACTGTGGCCACAGCTTGTGGCTTGTGGGCGTCAGAGGGGGCGTGGCACCATTTTGAAACAAACTTGCGCTGCGTAGGAACTCCTATAATCTACATGCAAAATGCCAATCTTCTAGCTTTTATAGTTTTCGAGATCTCAGCGTTCATACGGACAGACAGACAGACAGATGGACAGACAGACGGACAGACGGACATGGCTAGATCGACTCGGCTAGTGATCCTGAACAAGAATATATATACTTTATAGGGTCGGAAACGCTTCCTTCTACCTGTTACATACTTTTGCACGAATACAATATACCCTATTACTCTACGAGTAACGGGTATAACCATCGCTGTTATGAAAACATTATCGACAAACGCCAAGTCGGCTTTGTCATCATCATTATTCGAGTAAAGACTTTAATCTGAGCCGAAATTTGGATCCTCAAAATTAACGCTAGCTGGAAGGACTTTGGGCTCGATCATTTTGGCGCCCGAACAGGGACTTATTGGATAAAGTTCAATCCCGGAGGAGTTCGTCGTTGGAGCACAATTTTATTAAAAAGAACTACAAGCCGGCGACTGCGTCATAACTGAGACGGTGACTGCGGCAGCATCTACAAGCCGGCGACTGCGTCATATCTGAGACGGTGACTGCGTCATCATCGACTATATTGGAAAGTGAGTCCTAACTGTGTTGATGAATTTAATATTTCTTGGAGGCATGTTTTTTGATTTTATGTGTGAATAATTACCGTGCTTAAACAATTACATAAACGTGGTAAATCAGCCCTTACTGTGTGTGGTTAGAATTGTCCTCTTTCAAAACACAGTGGTGAGGTAGGAAGTACTGAGGAGTGAGGCTCGCATTAGCAGGAACTGCAGACATATGGCTCAACTCCAAATACTCTTTTATAAACGCAGCATACTGATTCTTCAATTGAGGGTGTTGCACAAAATGCGCTTCGCAATCCAACTCGACAGGCTTGGGCTCTTCGCGACATCCTTCCAGGCTGTGGCTACGAGTGACCTTCTCTCGACAGGTGAACCGCCTCCACACACAACCCATCCAAGTCGGGTTTTCTGCAGCAACGGTAGGCCAGCTGAGAGCTGAACTTGTCCAACACACAGCAATTCATAAAAGAGGCTGGCTCCGATGAGCAAATCGATACGCTGTGGTCGAAAGAATTCTGGATCAGCGAGATTAAGATTGCATGGTATATTCCGATTGGAGACATCTAAGCAGAAACTAGGCTGGAGATCCGTAATGTTGCCAGCGACGACTGCACTAATAAGAGACGAGTATTCTGAACAGTGAGAACGTAGGAGCACATCAACAGAGAATCCGTCCGTCGCATAGCCGGTATCGCCAATTCCAAACACCGACATGACTGATTTGCATTTACGCAACTGCAGCTGATTAGCCAATCGGGACGTAATCATGTGTACTTGAGATCCAGAATCCAGAAGCGCTTGGCAAGGAACAAAAATACCAGCGCGGCTCCTAACAAGTATGTTCGCTGTTGCAAGCAAAGCTATATCGCCGCTACGACCTTGGGCAATTAAGGCATTGACTGTGGATGGCGATGAGGCTAGAAGTTCAGAACCCTCGGATGAGGAGGAAATGGGTAAAGCAACTGGCAGAGGGCCGCTAGAAGACTGCGAGTCCAGAAAATGCAGCAAACTGTGATGCCGTCTCCCACAGCTGTGGCAATTATTAGCGACGCAGTCTCGCAGGTGATGGCCGGTTCTGAGACATTTTCGACAAAGACCAAGTCGCCTAGCCTCGCCTAGGCGGCTCTCAGGGGACAACAGCAGAAACCTTGGACACGCAGGCACCTCATGGGACCTCCCACCGCATAATATACAGGTAGCGGGAGGCGCATTAGTAATAATGAGGCGGATCTAATGTTATTAGCAACTCTACGTCTTCCCACCTGAGTGCCTGGCGCGTATGCGGCCATGGCCACATCCACAGCCTCGAGAGTCCTGCATCGCTGCTCCAGGAATTCCGCCATCAAGTCCCACGTAGGAATAAGGTCTGAATTGATTACAGTCTGGCCTTCCTCCCACTTCGCCTGGGTAGCTGGGTCCAATCTTTGAAGAAGCACCTGGACGATGATGCAGCAGGCAATTTGTTGCGTCGTTCCCAAATTCTTCAATGCCCGCATATGGGCATTGAACTTATCTGAGAATCCTCGTAGAGCTGCCACTGAGCCACCTTCCACGACACAGAGGCCTAGAATCTCGTTCACATGAGCCTGATTTATTAAACGACGGTTACTAAATCGCTTTTCCAAAAGACCCAATGCAACGTCATAATTTTTCTCGGAAGTTTCCAAGGACCGAACTGCTTCTAACGCTGAGTCGCGAAGACAGGATCGTAGCCTCTGCAGCTTTTCCACCTTGCTTATATGTGGATTTCCGCCTACCATAGTTGAGAAGATAGATTGGAACTCAGACCACTCGGAGTATCCTCCACTGAAGGTAGGGAGCGGAATAGGCGGCAGAGCTTGAAAGCTGCGACTGAGCCCTGGGTCTGGCATAGAGGAGATCCCGTTGGTGAGAGTTGAGTGGGCAGCCATTTGAGCAGAGCGTCGCAAGGTTTCGTGCTCTATTTCAGCGTGCATCGTCGCGACGAGCTCCGACACGGTCCATCGCAAGTGAAGTGGCCTTGAAGTCATCGTACATTGAGACTAACTGGCCATGACGCACGTGGAGCATGGCGTCCTCCACGCTTGAAATTGGGTGAAGGGCTCCGTGTATCCTCTTTAAATCCTGTAGGTGAGCATTGGAGCCTTGCATTTCAAAATAGCACTCCGAGGTAGAGTGGGTGAACCTGCGTCTGCCGCGCTGGCATCCATCGCCACTAGTCTCAAATTACGACCAATTTAACAAAGCTAAAGTCTAGCGAAATTAGTATTATTATTTTTATTTATTTTATTATATTTTTTGTATTATTTATTATTTTTTGTATTATTTAATAATAGTTTTAATTTGCTCGCGACAAATACAACCTGTCTCACTGTGCACGGCCGCTAAGCTGAAGCCAAATTTAATATTACAAATTGTTTAATAATATTTTTTTTTTTTTTTTTTTTGTTCGCGCGGAGTCCCACGGCCCACTTACCCGCCCAACCGACCGAGGGGCGCAGCCGTGTATCGTACGGCACGATTCGCGATAAGATAGACGCGAGATAAGAAAAATAAAGGTAAAGGTCCGGGTAGAAAAGTAATAGTTAGATCAATCTTGTGCCAATGAAGCAAGTATTAATCGTTTTAGCAGCGGCAGACAGTCAAGATTTGATATTACAGGAAAAAGTCTATTATAGTCAGAACATAATACTCTGAAAGGCTCATGCAAGGCATAGTTAAATCTACAATGATTTAAAGTTAGGGGAATATAATTTCTAGTTAATCTACTTGGCACAGAAAAGTTTAGCCGACTTAACAAGTCGGGGCAGTCAATATCACCATGTATAAGGTTATAAATAAAGATAGTACCAAGCATCGTTCTACGGTTGGCTAGGGATGGTAAATTAATCAAAAGAAGTCTACTAGAATAAGAAGGTAAGATAAGATTTGCATCCCAGTTTAGGCGCCGTAAAGCAAAAAGAAGGAAGTTTTTTTGTACAGATTCAATACGACCAATATGTATTCCGTATTGTGGACTCCAGACGGGAGACCCATACTCTAGAATCGGACGGACTAGCGAAACATATAAAGTTTTAGTCAAATAAGGATCATCGAATTCTTTTGACCACCTTTTAATAAATCCAAGCACTCCTCTGGCTTTATTAACCATGGACGAAATGTGATTAGAAAATTTTAGTTTGGGGTCCAAGAGAACGCCAAGATCGTTTACAAGAGTTATTCTATCCAAAGAGCTGTCACTTAACGTGTAAATCGCGTAAATCGGATTGGCCCGATAAAAAGTCATCAGCTTGCACTTGGAGCCATTTAAATTTAGTAAATTATCTCGGCACCAGTTATGAAAATTATCTAGATCGGATTGCAAGTCTAAATGGCAGGAAATGTCCTTATACTGCAGGCACATCTTAACATCATCTGCGTACATAAGTACGCGAGAATGACTTATAATTAAGGGAAGATCGTTAATAAATAATATTAGAAGTAACGGACCCAGATGGCTCCCTTGTGGGACACCGGAGGCAACACGGAGAATTTCAGAAATTGAATTTTTAAAAAGAACCCTTTGTGAACTGCCATTCAGATAACTTGAAATCCATTTAAGCAGATCAACTGGAAAACCTAAAAGGTCAAGTTTTTGAATGAGAAGTAAGTGATTTACTGAGTCAAATGCTTTACTAAAGTCAGTGTAAATGACGTCTGTTTGAAAACTACTATTGAAGCCTTTTATCACTAATGAAGTGAGCTCTAGAAGGTTTGTGATTGTGGATCTACGTTTAATAAATCCGTGTTGACACGGAGAAATGATTGATCTGCAAAGGTTCTGCAAATGAGGAGTAATAATTTTTTCAAAAGCTTAGGAATAGCTGACAACTTAGAAATACCTCTGTAGTTACTGGCTTCTAACTTGTTACCTTTTTTGAAAAGAGGAATAACAAATGATTCCTTCCAAATATTTGGGAATTGGGAGGTTTCTATAGATAAGGTAAACAACTTGTGAAGAGGTTTGCACAGGGCCTTAGCGCAATACCTAAGCACGCACCCAGGAATACCATCGGGCCCTGGCGAATAAACAGGATTAATACGAAAAGAACCAAAAGAAAAGAGCTTTCTGTTAAAGTGGGACAGAATATGAGAATTGACTTGGACATGGTGTAAGAATAGAGCTGTGAATAATCTAAGGTAGAGTAAGTCGTTTGAAAAAATTGGGCAAATAAATCGGCTATTGCCTGATCTGTGGTTGCCGTCATGTTTTCGAACGATAGCGAGGAAGGAAAAGAATTAGATTTACGCTTGGTGTTAACAAAATTATAAAACTGTTTCGGGTCCTGAGAGAACTGGACCTTACAACGGTTTAAGTAACTGTTATAACACTGAGCATTAAGCACGGTAAATCTTGACCGAGCACTTAAATATCTAGTAAAAACAGATTGAGAACCGGTATTTTTATATTTCCTAAAAAGTCTGGACTTTACATTTCTTAAGTGTGTCAACTCTTTGCTAAACCGAGGTTATTTATTGGAAGTTGACGGATAGTACCACGGAACACAGGAATTAAAAAATGAGTTTATTGCAGTGTAAAAAACATCAACTGTATCGGACATATTAATGCATAGGTAAAGATCAGACCAATTAAAGCCAGAAATAAAATTATTTAGCCTCAGAAAGTCTGCCTTGCGAAAACAATGTGTTCGTTTGGATTTTTCTGATTTTTCTTCTATAACTCTACCCGTATCAAATGAAAGTTCGAATGTTGGGTGATATGGATCTTCAGGTTGCGTGAGTGGTGCTACTCTGGACAGAAACACACCTTCAGGATTTGATACAAAACACAAATCAAGTAGGCGACCTAATGAATTTCTAACATGGTTTACTTGAGATAAAGATATGTCAAGCAGGCCATCAATAAAATCATGCTGTGCTATAGGTAGTAAGACATTCGATCCATCCTCGGTGGACCAAGTAACTCCAGGTATATTAAAATCACCTAGAACTATCAACTGATCCCTATCGGAAAGCTTATTTGCAACGGACTTAATGACGGATAGGAGATTTAAATAATCAGGAAGTTCAGACAACGGCGGAATATATGAGCAAGTTATGTATATAAAGTTACCAGGAAGCGATAACTTTACACAAATAAATTCAATGGTATTGAATTCATCAAAAAATAACTCCTCAGACGGGAGGTTTGAATCAACTCCAATTAAGACTCCACCTCCCCGTCTAGAGGGACGGTCATACCTATATATTGTGTACTTACCTGGAAGAACTTCGAAACTAAAGATCTCCGGCTTTAACCAGGTTTCTGTGAACACAATATTATGAGATGCAAAGGAAAGGCTATCGGAATACAATTTAGTAAGTTTGCTGCGCAAACCTCTTGCATTCTGATAGGAAAGTAGGAGGTTAGAAGTTAGTTTTTTGAAATTGGTACACTGGTTTGGCCTCGACTAGGAAGTTTTACTCCCACGGGCCCCTTCTTCTTTATCTTAGCCTCGAACTCTTTTACAACCATATTATCCGGCCAAAAGTCGCCCGAGCATATGGCTTCAAAAAGCTCGTTAGGGACAGTTATCTTGAAAGATGAAATGTCTCTAGCATAAGAAAACTTAAACTTTTCCACCTTTACACTATTACAATCGGCTTTAGTTTTGTCTTGTATAGAAGACAATACATCAGAAGATGTTTGATCAGGGGAAAGCCGAGAAACGAAAATTTGTTTCTTGAGTGCAACCACTGAAAGGGATTTTGGTGGAGCAGACATTGCTTCTGCCAAACCAACTTGAGCCGGTTGTCCGGTCTCAGTAGTCCCTTGTGGTGGAGATGCTACATTCTGAGAGATAGGTGGATCCACTAATTGTGAAACCACTACGGACAAATCGGAATTCTTAGAAGTCCCTGGTTGCATGCATTCCGAAACGGATTGTTCGGATACCGAATCTTTTTTAGCTGCCGATCTTAGCAACATTTGAGGGTTTGCTGAAATCGGCTTCTGATCCGCCGGAATGCTCTGTTGTTCTTTTGATTTCGGTTGCGGGGTGTTCCCCTTTTGCTCCTTACCACCAGCTGCCTTTTTGCGCTTAGGGGACTCTTCTAATAGCTTACGACTATTAAACTGCGAGTCCAGCGCAGAGAGGAGATCATCAGCTCGGCGAAAACTATCTCTAGCAACACCGAAACAGCTAATCAGCCCCATCAGGCCGCCTTTAGTTTGGCGCATGAACGATTTCATCTCGTTCGCAACCTCGACACAAGCATCACAACAAAACTGCAAATTGGGACCCTTTGATAGGTCATCACTTGTCCGGCCAGTAAAACCGGCGCACTTGGTGTGCACCATATTTTCACACAGCCAGCAAGTCATATTCGACTGGTCAGCCCTGATTACGAGGCTGCATTTCTTGCAGAAGCAGACTAAATTTTTATTATTCATTTTATTTATTGGGACCACTGTACCAAGAAAGCGAATTGAAATGTATAAGCGAGCAGTTATAAGTACCGCAAGAGCGCAGAAACCGCACGCTTAGAACTTTCAAAGCAAAGAGAGCAAGAGAGCGGGAGCGTAACTAAGTTAAAGTGCATGCACAAAAGAGAAAACGGTGTGGATAAAAGAAAAGAAAACACAGATAAGAATTACGAAAATAAAACAATTAATTAGTATTAAATACAAAGTGCACTCGCGAAGCGAAAGGAGTATAAATTTATGTTTAAATAACACGGATGAAAATTAAAATTGTTTTGATAACACCCACCGATGGGAATAAACGAAAACAAAATACAAAATTCGAAGCGCAGAAAAAAAACACGACCGTTCACTTTGAAAGTCAGAAGCGAATGTATAGTCGAGTGCCTGGACTATTAGATATCCGTTACTCAGCTAAACAACTTAATATAAATATGTCTTCTTGTATTATCTTTGCCGGGCAATTGCAACTGCCCAGAAGCAATTTGAGCGTTTTCTGACGGTTTTCTGATACTTTTTTCTGAGCATTTACAGTCATAAAGTATGCAAAAAAGAGTCCGGAAAGAGTGTTTTTTTCTTTGAAAACGGTCTCACTTTAAGAGGAAGATTTCTGAGTCCGATCTGACTCTTTTCTGACACAGATATAAGTGCTTTTACCCGCCGATGAAGGCATAGAGAACCCTCAGAAAAGGCTCAAAAAAGTACCCTTTTAAGCCACTTAAATTTCAACGAAAAAGGCTCTTTTCAGACTCTTTTTCGTTTGAACAAGAATTGAAAATAATTAAATTTTTACACTTTTTATAATTAATATTTATTTTACTCAAAAATTAACAAGATACTTAGGAATACAAATTAAAAAAAAAAACATATGTTCAAGATGATAAAATAAGATTAAATGTTCAAGATGATAAAATAAGATTAAATGTCGAACTCACAGTGACAAAATTTAATTATGAAATATAAGAAACTTAAACATTAATTCTTAAATTTAAATTATGAAATATTAGAAACTTAAACATTAATTCTTAAATTTAGACCTATAAGCATAAACTTTTATATATTTTGTTTTACTTTTTTTTCGGCTTTCTTATAATATTTAATTCTATCATTGGCAGTTTGAAACCATTTGCTGCATATTAATGAGAATTGCTTATCGTCGACAGCAAATTTTTGATTAAAAGCACCGAAAAAAGAGTAATAAAATAAAGAATTAAATACAAAATATTAAATTTGATTAAAGTCAAAATTTTCAAATGTAATATTTACTTCTAACTGCTGTTGTTATTGCCAAGCTCATGACACAGATTTTGGTGTTGGTCCTCTACCACGAAAAATTGGAGGCAATTTCATCCGTAAACCTTTTTTTTCCACATTGTGCGCAGAAATTTGGCAGGATCGGAAATGTTATAATTCCTAATTTCTGTCTCCTACAAAATAAAAATAGACAGCATAATTTTGTTGGATATTTAACCACAATTTTAATTAGTCTTACCAATTGTTCACACAATTCAGCTGAATTGTTTAGGTCCTCTTGAAATTTTTTAATGTCTTATATTTTATTAAAGGACTTAGGTGGTAGCAGCATTCGAGTCTTATTTATCAAATATAAAATTCAGCTTACACTTTTTTTTTGTATTCACTTAACACGTCCGACTTGCACTTGCGTATTGCACAAACTAAGTAAATTTGTGCATTTTAAATCATCTTGCTTATCGCAGGAATCTGCATCCCGTTATTTTAATCGCGATTTTTACTTTGATTTTACTTACCATCGTTCAGAATATGCTCAGACATAAGAGCTTTTTATGAGCCTATGCTTAGAGAGCACCAAATGTGCTCCGAAAACGCTCTTATTTATGTGCCGACTCAGAAAACACTCTGAAACGAGGCTCTTTTCAGACACACAATTAAGAGCGCTCCTAACTTTGCTTGCTGGGTGTGTACAATGTAAATACATATGTATATGCTTACATACATACACACATACGCCATTGTTTGACTCAGACCTCCAATTTGGCTAACTTGATTTGATTTGCATAGTTCTTGGGATATAGTTCGATATTGACAAATGAAAACCATCGCAATTTCCTTTAATAGAAATCCTTATCGAGAATTAACGTTGACTATGTTGAGCACTTTGGCCAGCTGTTCCAAAGTCATCCGTTAGATGGCGTTATTGGTACCACGGGCCATGAAAGGCGGAAATGTAGGCGCTAGCCAGGCCTAAGCGTTTAATGGGTTTTGGGCGTTAGTGTGGGCGTGGCAAACTTTTATTAGGCCAATCGATAGGTATTGACGAAACAAATACATATCAATTAAAATTTTCAAAATAGCATCAAAACTGTGGCCACAGCTTGTGGCTTGTGGGCGTCAGAGGGGGCGTGGCACCATTTTGAAACAAACTTGCGCTGCGTAGGAACTCCTATAATCTACATGCAAAATGCCAATCTTCTAGTTTTCGAGATCTCAGCGTTCATACGGACAGACAGACAGACAGATGGACAGACAGACGGACAGACGGACATGGCTAGATCGACTCGGCTAGTGATCCTGAACAAGAATATATATACTTTATAGGGTCGGAAACGCTTCCTTCTACCTGTTACATACTTTTGCACGAATACAATATACCCTATTACCTCTACGAGTAACGGGTATAACCATCGCTGTTATGAAAACATTATCGACAAACGCCAAGTCGGCTTTGTCATCATCATTATTCGAGTAAAGACTTTAATCTGAGCCGAAATTTGGATCCTCAAAATTAACGCTAGCTGGAAGGACTTTGGGCTCGATCATTTTGGCGCCCGAACAGGGACTTATTGGATAAAGTTCAATCCCGGAGGAGTTCGTCGTTGGAGCACAATTTTATTAAAAAGAACTACAAGCCGGCGACTGCGTCATAACTGAGACGGTGACTGCGGCAGCATCTACAAGCCGGCGACTGCGTCATATCTGAGACGGTGACTGCGTCATCATCGACTATATTGGAAAGTGAGTCCTAACTGTGTTGATGAATTTAATATTTCTTGGAGGCATGTTTTTTGATTTTATGTGTGAATAATTACCGTGCTTAAACAATTACATAAACGTGGTAAATCAGCCCTTACTGTGTGTGGTTAGAATTGATCGCTACAAAGTTTTTTAGACAGCGAGCACATGTATTTCTGCCTGTTAGTATAGGACACCATTACAATTACTCTCACACACGCAAGGTGGGACTGCAATTCCACACATACATATACGCATAGCGGAGTAGATTATATATTTTCACATACACGTGCTTGACGTTAACTTTTGACTGGGAATTTTGGGCAAGTTATTTAATTTCTAATGAGGATAAATTGAAATGGAATTAATTTAAGCCTAAAACAAATAAAAAAAATAAATAATTAAATAACAATAATAACATTGTAAATTCGATCCTTTAAATACGGCTCCTAAAAAACCAAAGGAGAATGAAACTCTGACAGCTCGAACTGGCCTAGTGAATTCCTTTATACGCAATAAAGATTATATTACATCAAACAATGCCACCATGACGCCTGCAGAACTAGAAGCACGGTTGAGCCTAGTGGAGTGTAATTACAGCCAGTTTTGCAACATTCAAGCCAGGATCGAGCAGGAGATGGACGATGCATGCGAAGTTGATTAACGCTACACAGTAGAGGAACTTTATTGTGAAATTAAAGCTAACGTATTAAGCAGTTTAAAGAATTTTAGCTGTGCTGAGGTCTACACAGGTAGCGCGACCGCCGCGATCAGTCCCTCTTCCGTATTTAAAGGTACCTGAATTTTCCGGAAAATTCACCGAGTGGACAAGTTGGTTTAATACGTTTAAAATGCTGATAGCTTCTGACAGTGAGTGGGATGATCTATCCAAAATGATTCATTTGAGATCTGCGCTAAGTCCCGCACCGCTAAGTACAATTGATTTTCTTGGAAATATCAGGGGATAACTATATTCGTGCTCTTCGCCTGCTGCAAGATCGCTATGAAAACAAGGCAATCATTGTTCAGTCCCATGTTCGAGAGCTTTTTAACGTAAAGCGTGTCAAGCATACCAACTCAGAAGCTTTAAGAATTTTAGTAGACAGTGTAAATTCGCAACTAGTTTCTTTACGGTCGCTAGCTAAAGAGCAAGAGATTTTAGACGCGGTTATATTTCATTTGATTCGCAGCAAGCTAGACGAGGAAACTGTAGATAAGTGGGAAAATGAATGGGATTGTACTGAACTCCCTTCCTAGCCAATGCTTTCAAAGTTTTTAATATCGTCGGTGAACTAGCCGATTCTACGAGCGTCTCCTTGTTAGTTAGTGAAACAGAAGAGAAAGTTCATGCAACAAATGACCTACACGAGCTAGTCCAAAAGTTTTGGAAGTGTGAAGAATTGGCTCCGCCAGCCGATAAATTGACTCAAGAGGAGAAGAATTGCGAGACTCATTTTGTCAATAATATTAGTCGTTCTACTTGCGGACATCTTGTGGTGGCTCTTCCATTCAAAAGTCCGAAAATGCCGTTGGGAGGTACCTATGAAATAGGGATGAATAGATTTCTGAACTTAGAGAGGAAACTAAACCGCAACCCGGATCTAAAAAGGCAGTACACAGAATTCATCGATGAATACAAGGAATTAGGTCACTTAGAAGTTCTAGATCAGAGTCAGACGAGTAATGTAAAGTATTTTATGCCTCAATATCCCATTTTAAGGCCGGATAGCCTAACAACCAAATTGCGAGTCGTGTTTGATGCTAGTTGCAAGTCCAGCAACGGCGTGTCGCTAAATAACACTATGCTCGTGGGAGCAACTTTGCAGCCTGATCTTTATGAGATATTAATCCGATTCCGAATTTACAAGTTCGCGCTAACAGCTGACATTGCCAAAAAGTATAGGCAAATTTTAGTAATAGATCCCCATTGCAATTTACAGTGCATACTGTGGCGTTTTAATAACTCCCAGAAGGTGCAAACGCTGCGTTTAAAAACCGTGACCTACGGAACAAGTTCCGCTCCATTCCTAGCCGTGTGATGCCTGTTTTATTTGGCTGAACAATTCGGTGAACCTTATCCTTTTGCAGTCGAGGCCATTGGGAGAAGTTTTTATATGGACGATATTCTGTGCGGGGCGGATACTCCATCCGAGTTGTCCAAATTAAAACAAGAAATTTCTGATCTCCTAAAAATCGGTAGATTCGTCCTAGATAAATGGCGTAGCAGTTATCCGCCTGAGCACAGTGAAGCAGCTCCAGAAGAACCCCTTATGCTCAAGACTGAAGATGCAGAAAAGGCGCTTGGCATTTATTGGTTAAGCCAAAGCGACCAGTTTCAATTCTCTTTTAAGGTGAAGAGTAATCCCAGAATTACCAAAGGAATAGTGTTGTCGGAATTATCGCAAGTGTTTGATCCTATGGGTTTCTTAAGCCCAATTATAATTTTGGGAAAAATATTTGTAAAAGAGCTTTGGCTGCTAAAGCTTGATTGGGACGAAGAGATTGCCACCTAGTTATGCCATTCAGTGGCAAAAATATCAAAAGGAGCTGAGCTCAATCGACCTGTGCGCGATGCCTCGTTCCGTTGTTCCACTCCAGGCTGATCTGAACACTCTAGAGCTTTATGGGTTCTCCGATGCCTCAAGCCGCGCTTATTGCGGAGTCATCTATGCTCGCGTCCAGGACTTTGAAGGATCAGTCTACGTACATTAGGTAACTTCAAAATCCAAGGTGGCACCAGTAAGGGTGAAATCTCTGCCCCGACTGGAACTGCAAGGGGCATTGCTCATGACATCGTTAATGGCCAAAGTTAGATCAAGTATTCACTTAAAGGTTACAAGAATGAGGTATTTCACTGACTCGACCATTGGCTCAACTGGCTCGCTTCGCATGCAAGCCGCTGGACAACATTTGTCGCGAATAGAGTAGCGCTTATACAGGAGCTTTCAGATATTCATGATTGGTGCAAAATAAAGTCCAAAAGCAATCCAGCTGATATTGTTTCCAGAGTTATGTACTCTGCAGACCTAAACAAGTCAAGTTTGTGGTGGCAAGGTCCAACGTTTCTCAAGCAGCCAATAAATAGCTAGCCGGAAGTACCATGGTTACAAAAGCACGAGTCAATGCCTGAGTATAAACAGGGAGCATTCTCGTTATCAGCCAGTTGCGATAAGGACGAAGATTTAGTTAGTAAATGCAAATTTGTAAAAGATTTTTTGAAGCTTCAGAGAGTTTTTGGATACATATATCGGTGGCGGCGAATAATTAATCAAGAAAGGCCCAGCTTACCTAAGTTAACGGCAGGCGAAATGGCTGGAGGCCTTCGTTATAGAATTTATGTCATACAAACAGAGAAGTTAAAAGAGGAATTCAGTAGGCTATTGAGTAGTAAGACGTTAAAATCAGCAAAGATACAAGGCTTAAATCCTTTTATCGATATACAAGAAGGGTTACAAGTTATTCGTGTAGGAGGGCGATTACCACGGGAAACAATACATCCAATTTTGTTACCACATAATCATTTGGGAGTTGAAGCTCTAGTTGAATACACACATCGAATGAATTTACATGCCGGAGCGCAATCTTTATGCGCTTTTTTGCGGCAGAGGTATTGGATTATCAATTGCAGAAAGGTAGCTCGCAAGGCTGTGAGAAGATGCGTCGTCTGCTTTCGGCAGCGCCCTGTCCTAGGACAACATCTAATGGGTGCGCTTCCAAAAAGCAGAGTGCGAGGGAGTATTCACCCGTTTGAGCGCGCTGGATTAGACTGCAGGACCAATACAAATGCACTTCAATATCCGAGGAAAACGTCCCGTCAAGGTCTATCTCTGTGTATTTGTTTGCTTCTTAACGAAGGCATGTCATATGAAGATTGTATCTGATCTAAGTGCGAACGCGTTTATCGCTGCATTAAAACGCTTCTTCGCTCGACGTGGCCTCAGTACGGTTCTATTTTGTGACAACGCTACAAATTTTGTAGGCGCCTCACGTGAGATGGCCAAAACATCTTGCCAGCCAGAGCCTCATCGGAGACACCTTCAGTCAGCGCGGAGTCAATTTTCACTTCATACCACCCCGCTCGCCACATTTTGGGGGATTGTGGGAAAGCGCTGTGAAGGTAGCGAAACAACTGCTGGTCAAAGGCGCAAATAGCACTGCACTCAACTTTGAAGATCTCTCGACAGCTGTAGCACAGGTGGAAGCAGTCATGAATTCAAGGCCAATGCATTGACACCTGGTTATTTCTTGGACGACCCCTGAATACTCAACTGGAACCTTTCGATGAGGATTTGATCAAATTGTCCATGACCAGTCACTGGAATCGCATACTATCAGTTCACAACATGTTCTGGAAGCGATGGAAGACGGAGTATTTGACCCTAATGCAGGCGCGTTCGAAGAGGACTACCTCGACCAACAACGTTCAACTCGGCACCTTAGCGCTTATTGCCGAGGACAATTCACCACCAGGACAATGGTTACTTGTCCGAGTGGCTGTCAAAACCAAGACAGGATATCTGAAGCGAAACGTTCATAAAATCTGCCCATTACCGCTCGATGACTGACTTTGGAAGGATGTTCTAAGGAGGGGAATATGTTCGCGCCGCTTATTTAAATTAATTCTGTTAAATTTATTGGTTAAAACTATCGCTGTTATGAAAACATTATCGACAAACGCGAAGTCGGCTTTGTCATCATCATTATTCGAGTAAAGACTTTAAGCTGAGCGAATGTGCATTTTATCTGCTGGAGAACACCAAAATTTGGATCCTCAAAATTAACGCTAGCTGGAAGTACTTTGGGCTTGATCAGCTGTAATAATGCCTTAAATGCGGTCGGTCTTAATATAATTGAACATTTTGTTTTTGCCCAGAGAATACCATTCCTCTAAATAACAAAATACTAACTTGATTGCTTTCGAATTTTTATGTTTTTTTTTTTTACATTTAAAAGGGGTGCGCTGCCACATTACATCTTTATTTCATGCTTCGTAAAGACGTCCACATACTCATACGAAGCATATGACATTCCTGGCTTTACCACTCAGTAGTTAGCGGAGCTCGACAAAAAAAGGCATTGTCATATTCATTCGAAACTGAATTTGATGCACTTTAATAAACACAAACAAGTGGCCCTTACGACACCAAGCTGAGCTTGTTACAAAAAAGGTATATTGTCCTTTTTACGGACAGAATACGTAGTAATACTAATTTCGACTAAATAATATTAAATTAATGCCTTTAAGATTAGCAAAAAGTCGTTAGTGGAAATAATTTGGTGGTTCTTTTGATAGGCACAGAGAAGTTTAGAATCGGAACTCTCCATATTCCCTCCATCAACTCCAAACTAGTAAAAATTGTATTGAAATAAATAAAGTTCACTTTGAAAGTCAGAAACGAATGTAACGAATGTAAACGAATTATATAGTAATATTTTGTATTTGACCACGGCGAACGCAATCTGTCCCAATGTGCACACAAGAACCGTACCCGAATTAGCGGCTGTATGTTTGTATAACGGTTTGTGCGCCGGCGAATGCACTCGAAAACGGAATGTATGTATGTATGTATACGTACGTAGCAGGTGCACTAAATAACGGACCGGATGGCAATTGACGACCGGCATGCACTTTATAACTATTTTTGGTTATGAAACTTTATATGTATGTTTATTTATTTTAAACAATGATATGCACTGTAGTGTATATACATATGTGTATATTTTAGAACCTTTATTTTACTTTCGCGAATTAATAATTGTTTCAAAATATCACGTCGGGGTCACCAATGTTCAGTCATTGAGATTTTTCAACGACTATCCTTTAAACTCGAAATAATAACGCCGATATAATTAGTTAAACGTTATAATAAGAATTTTTATTGTTGCGGATAATATTGGAGGATACAGAAAATATATGCCAATATATTGAGCGCGCGCAATTAATGTACATGAGAGAGTAATCCCGCTTTTGATAATTAGCGCAGATAAAGCTCTCTATCTGACGATGCTGCCGATAAGCGCTGAAGTCGAGCGGCCGAGAGAGAGAGAGAGAGAGTCGGCTTGCGACCAACGAAGGCGAGAACATAAGCAATTAGTATGTAATACGAAAGATTGTATGAGCTTTATCTATAAATTAGGTGGCGGCCGCTGCTTGTCCCGACAAATACAATACTTAAAAAACGATTTCTTTCCAATGTTGATATAGAGATTCTTACTGACAAACAGCAGTATCAAAAGCCAAGCAGTGCAGACGTAACACATAAATTAATTAATGCATCTTAACATTTTAACTTGTTTTTATTGTATTGGCAATGCATGTTTTAATGGTTTTTAAGTTTGATTATAGTTCCCCTAACGACAGCTGCTGATAAGCAACAGAAATATATCGGGGCGAAAATTTAAGGCACTTGCGTTTTTATACTCGTAAAGAGGGAATTGAATAGTGAAGGAGACATTTCTAACCCTTTAAAGTACGAAATTGATTTTAACGAATATCATATAGCTGCCATAGCTTTTTCGTTTTTAAGTAAGGAGAACAATACTCTTTAACAAATTTTAACTGGTCCAGCTTTCTCACCTAAAAAATGTTAAGTCTAGATTTTTCAGCAAATTCAAAATGTGCGGAATACAATTTGCCTTTTTTCGATACCAAATTTGACCGTGCGTAACACCCGTTGTTATAAAAGCTAATTGACTCGTAGTAGGGTCCAGTTTATACGAAATCCAAAACAGTTTTATAATTAGTGATTAGGCAATTGCCGATCTATTTGTTCAGTTGTTCCAGACAAAATGTTCATTCTTATTATTAAGCGAAAGCTCTCTTCTCTTGGATTTCCAAAAAGTTAAATTATATTATTATATTATTAGCACTTACAACATTTTTTGATTTATAAGGCGAATACCTCGTCCTAGGTGGGCGACAACCCTCTTGGACCAAGCGTCACTTGTAATAAATGGCTTTAGCAATAACGTTCAGACTGACCTTGTTTACTCTGATTCTAGTAAAACGTTTGATTCTGTAAATCACTCGTTTCTTGTACACAAGCTAGACTTATTAGGTTTCCAAGTGATATGCTAACATGGATCTAAAGTTATCTAAGTGGTAGGACTTACCGTGTCCTCTTGAAATGCTTTATCTCTAATTTGACCCAGTTACTTCAAAGTTGTTTGTCCTCATGTACTCAGAAGACGTTAAGTTAGACTTACAATCAGACCTAAATACATTTGAAGCATGGCGTTGTGAAAACCCAAAACTTAAGTTTTCTGAACATATTACTTCCATGGTCAAAGGAGTTCGATGATCCCTGTGTCACGAAGACTTTATTTATTTCAATACAATTTTTATTAGTTTGGAGTTGATGGAGGGAATATGGAGAGTTCCGATTCTAAACTTCTCTGTGCCTATCAAAAGAACCACCAAATTATTTCCACTAACGACTTTTTGCTAATCTTAAAGGCATTAATTTAATATTATTTAGTCGAAATTAGTATTACTACGTATTCTGTCCGTAAAAAGGACAATATACCTTTTTTGTAACAAGCTCAGCTTGGTGTTGTAAGGGCCACTTGTTTGTGTTTATTAAAGTGCATCAAATTCAGTTTCGAATGAATATGACAATGCCTTTTTTTGTCGAGCTCCGCTAACTACTGAGTGGTAAAGCCAGGAATGTCATATGCTTCGTATGAGTATGTGGACGTCTTTACGAAGCATGAAATAAAGATGTAATGTGGCAGCGCACCCTTTTAAATGTAAAAAAAAAAAAACATAAAAATTCGAAAGCAATCAAGTTAGTATTTTGTTATTTAGAGGAATGGTATTCTCTGGGCAAAAACAAAATGTTCAATTATATTAAGACCGACCGCATTTAAGGCATTATTACAGCTGATCAAGCCCAAAGTACTTCCAGCTAGCGTTAATTTTGAGGATCCAAATTTTGGTGTTCTCCAGCAGATAAAATGCACATTCGCTCAGCTTAAAGTCTTTACTCGAATAATGATGATGACAAAGCCGACTTGGCGTTTGTCGATATTGTTTTCATAACAGCGATAGTTTTAACCAATAAATTTAACAGAATTAATTTAAATAAGCGGCGCGAACATATTCCCCTCCTTAGAAGATCCTTCCAAAGTCAGTCATCGAGCGGTAATGGGCAGATTTTATGAAGGTTTCGCTTCAGATATCCTGTCTTGGTTTTGACAGCCACTCGGACAAGTAACCATTGTCCTGGTGGTGAATAGTCCTCGGCAATAAGCGCTAAGGTGCCGAGTTGAACGTTGTTGGTCGAGGTAGTCCTCTTCGAACGCGCCTGCATTAGGGTCAAATACTCCGTCTTCCATCGCTTCCAGAACATGTTGTGAACTGATAGTATGCGATTCCAGTGACTGGTCATGGACAATTTGATCAAATCCTCGTCGAAAGGTTCCAGTTGAGTATTCAGGGGTCGTCCAAGAAATGACCAGGTGTCAATGCATTGGCCTTGAATTCATGACTGCTTCCACCTGTGCTACAGCTGTCGAGAGATCTTCAAAGTTGAGTGCAGTGCTATTTGCGCCTTTGACCAGCAGTTGTTTCGCTACCTTCACAGCGCTTTCCCACAATCCCCCAAAATGTGGCGAGCGGGGTGGTATGAAGTGAAAATTGACTCCGCGCTGACTGAAGGTGTCTCCGATGAGGCTCTGGCTGGCAAGATCAAATGTTTTGGCCATCTCACGTGAGGCGCCTACAAAATTTGTAGCGTTGTCACAAAATAGAACCGTACTGAGGCCACGTCGAGCGAAGAAGCGTTTTAATGCAGCGATAAACGCGATCGCACTTAGATCAGATACAATCTTCATATGACATGCCTTCGTTAAGAAGCAAACAAATACACAGAGATAGACCTTGACGGGACGTTTTCCTCGGATATTGAAGTGCATTTGTATTGGTCCTGCAGTCTAATCCAGCGCGCTCAAACGGGTGAATACTCCCTCGCACTCTGCTTTTTGGAAGCGCACCCATTAGATGTTGTCCTAGCACAGGGCGCTGCCGAAAGCAGACGACGCATCTTCTCACAGCCTTGCGAGCTACCTTTCTGCAATTGATAATCCAATACCTCTGCCGCAAAAAAGCGCATAAAGATTGCGCTCCGGCATGTAAATTCATTCGATGTGTGTATTCAACTAGAGCTTCAACTCCCAAATGATTATGTGGTAACAAAATTGGATGTATTGTTTCCCGTGGTAATCGCCCTCCTACACGAATAACTTGTAACCCTTCTTGTATATCGATAAAAGGATTTAAGCCTTGTATCTTTGCTGATTTTAACGTCTTACTACTCAATAGCCTACTGAATTCCTCTTTTAACTTCTCTGTTTGTATGCCATAAATTCTATAACGAATATTGGAGGATACAGAAAATATATATATATATGCCGAAATCCAAAACAGTTTTATAATTAGTGATTAGGCAATTGCCGATCTATTTGTTCAGTTGTTCCAGACAAAATGTTCATTCTTATTATTAAGCGAAAGCTCTCTTCTCTTGGATCTCCAAAAAGTTAAAGTATATTATTATATTATTAGCACTTACAACATTTTTAGATTTATAAGGCGAATACCTCGTCCTAGCTGGGCGACAACCCTCTTGGACCAAGCGTCACTTGTAATAAATGGCTTTAGCAATAACGTTCAGACTGACCTTGTTTACTCTGATTCTAGTAAAACGTTTGATTCTGTAAATCACTCGTTTCTTGTACACAAGCTAGACTTATTAGGTTTCAGAGTGATATGCTAACATGGATCTAAAGTTTTCTAAGTGGTAGGACTTACCGTGTCCTCTTGAAATGCTTTATCTCTAATTTGATGCAGTTACTTCAAAGTTGTTTGTCCTCATGTACTCAGAAGACGTTAAGTTAGACTTACAATCAGACCTAAATACATTTGAAGCATGGCGTTGTGAAAACCCAAAACTTACGTTTTCTGAACATATTACTTCCATGGTCAAAGGAGTTCGATGATCCCTGTGTCACGAAGACTTTATTTATTTCAAAACAATTTTTACTAGTTTGGAGTTGATGGAGGGAATATGGAGAGTTCCGATTCTAAACTTCTCTGTGCCTATCAAAAGAACCACCAAATTATTTCCACTAACGACTTTTTGCTAATCTTAAAGGCATTAATTTAATATAATTTAGTCGAAATTAGTATTACTACGTATTCTGTCCGTAAAAAGGACAATATACCTTTTTTGTAACAAGCTCAGCTTGGTGTCGTAAGGGCCACTTGTTTGTGTTTATTAAAGTGCATCAAATTCAGTTTCGAATGAATATGACAATGCCTTTTTTTGTCGAGCTCCGCTAACTACTGAGTGGTAAAGCCAGGAATGTCATATGCTTCGTATGAGTATGTGGACGTCTTTACGAAGCATGAAATAAAGATGTAATGTGGCAGCGCACCCCTTTTAAATGTAAAAAAAAAAAAACATAAAAATTCGAAAGCAATCAAGTTAGTATTTTGTTATTTAGAGGAATGGTATTCTCTGGGCAAAAACAAAATGTTCAATTATATTAAGACCGACCGCATTTAAGGCATTATTACAGCTGATCAAGCCCAAAGTACTTCCAGCTAGCGTTAATTTTGAGGATCCAAATTTTGGTGTTCTCCAGCAGATAAAATGCACATTCGCTCAGCTTAAAGTCTTTACTCGAATAATGATGATGACAAAGCCGACTTGGCGTTTGTCGATAATGTTTTCATAACAGCGATAGTTTTAACCAATAAATTTAACAGAATTAATTTAAATAAGCGGCGCGAACATATTCCCCTCCTTAGAAGATCCTTCCAAAGTCAGTCATCGAGCGGTAATGGGCAGATTTTATGAACGTTTCGCTTCAGATATCCTGTCTTGGTTTTGACAGCCACTCGGACAAGTAACCATTGTCCTGGTGGTGAATTGTCCTCGGCAATAAGCGCTAAGGTGCCGAGTTGAACGTTGTTGGTCGAGGTAGTCCTCTTCGAACGCGCCTGCATTAGGGTCAAATACTCCGTCTTCCATCGCTTCCAGAACATGTTGTGAACTGATAGTATGCGATTCCAGTGACTGGTCATGGACAATTTGATCAAATCCTCGTCGAAAGGTTCCAGTTGAGTATTCAGGGGTCGTCCAAGAAATGACCAGGTGTCAATGCATTGGCCTTGAATTCATGACTGCTTCCACCTGTGCTACAGCTGTCGAGAGATCTTCAAAGTTGAGTGCAGTGCTATTTGCGCCTTTGACCAGCAGTTGTTTCGCTACCTTCACAGCGCTTTCCCACAATCCCCCAAAATGTGGCGAGCGGGGTGGTATGAAGTGAAAATTGACTCCGCGCTGACTGAAGGTGTCTCCGATGAGGCTCTGGCTGGCAAGATGTTTTGGCCATCTCACGTGAGGCGCCTACAAAATTTGTAGCGTTGTCACAAAATAGAACCGTACTGAGGCCACGTCGAGCGAAGAAGCGTTTTAATGCAGCGATAAACGCGTTCGCACTTAGATCAGATACAATCTTCATATGACATGCCTTCGTTAAGAAGCAAACAAATACACAGAGATAGACCTTGACGGGACGTTTTCCTCGGATATTGAAGTGCATTTGTATTGGTCCTGCAGTCTAATCCAGCGCGCTCAAACGGGTGAATACTCCCTCGCACTCTGTTTTTTGGAAGCGCACCCATTAGATGTTGTCCTAGGACAGGGCGCTGCCGAAAGCAGACGACGCATCTTCTCACAGCCTTGCGAGCTACCTTTCTGCAATTGATAATCCAATACCTCTGCCGCAAAAAAGCGCATAAAGATTGCGCTCCGGCATGTAAATTCATTCGATGTGTGTATTCAACTAGAGCTTCAACTCCCAAATGATTATGTGGTAACAAAATTGGATGTATTGTTTCCCGTGGTAATCGCCCTCCTACACGAATAACTTGTAACCCTTCTTGTATATCGATAAAAGGATTTAAGCCTTGTATCTTTGCTGATTTTAACGTCTTACTACTCAATAGCCTACTGAATTCCTCTTTTAACTTCTCTGTTTGTATGACATAAATTCTATAACGAAGGCCTCTAGCCATTTCGCCTGCCGTTAACTTAGGTAAGCTGGGCCTTTCTTGATTAATTATTCGCCGCCACCGATATATGTATCCAAAAACTCTCTGAAGCTTCAAAAAATCTTTTACAAATTTGCATTTACTAACTAAATCTTCGTCCTTATCGCAACTGGCTGATAACGAGAATGCTCCCTGTTTATACTCAGGCATTGACTCGTGCTTTTGTAACCATGGTACTTCCGGCCAGCTATTTATTGGCTGCTTGAGAAACGTTGGACCTTGCCACCACAAACTTGACTTGTTTAGGTCTGCAGAGTACATAACTCTGGAAACAATATCAGCTGGATTGCTTTTGGACTTTATTTTGCACCAATCATGAATATCTGAAAGCTCCTGTATAAGCGCTACTCTATTCGCGACAAATGTTGTCCAGCGGCTTGCATGCGAAGCGAGCCAGTTGAGCCAATGGTCGAGTCAGTGAAATACCTCATTCTTGTAACCTTTAAGTGAATACTTGATCTAACTTTGGCCATTAACGATGTCATGAGCAATGCCCCTTGCAGTTCCAGTCGGGGCAGAGATTTCACCCTTACTGGTGCCACCTTGGATTTTGAAGTTACCAAATGTACGTAGACTGATCCTTCAAAGTCCTGGACGCGAGCATAGATGACTCCGCCATAAGCGCGGCTTGAGGCATCGGAGAACCCATAAAGCTCTAGAGTGTTCAGATCAGCCTGGAGTGGAACTACGGAACGAGGCATCGCGCACAGGTCGATTGAGCTCAGCTCCTTTTGATATTTTTGCCACTGAATGGCATAACTAGGTGGCAATCTCTTCGTCCCAATCAAGCTTTAGCAGCCAAAGCTCTTTTACAAATATTTTTCCCAAAATTATAATTGGGCTTAAGAAACCCATAGGATCAAACACTTGCGATAATTCCGACAACACTATTCCTTTGGTAATTCTGGGATTACTCTTCACCTTAAAAGAGAATTGAAACTGGTCGCTTTGGCTTAACCAATAAATGCCAAGCGCCTTTTCTGCATCTTCAGTCTTGAGCATAAGGGGTTCTTCTGGAGCTGCTTCACTGTGCTCAGGCGGATAACTGCTACGCCATTTATCTAGGACGAATCTACCGATTTTTAGGAGATCAGAAATTTCTTGTTTTAATTTGGACAACTCGGATGGAGTATCCGCCCCGCACAGAATATCGTCCATATAAAAACTTCTCCCAATGGCCTCGAGTGCAAAAGGATAAGGTTCACCGAATTGTTCAGCCAAATAAAACAGGCATCAGACGGCTAGGAATGGAGCGGAACTTGTTCCGTAGGTCACGGTTTTTAAACGCAGCGTTTGCACCTTCTGGGAGTTATTAAAACGCCACAGTATGCACTGTAAATTGCAATGGGGATCTATTACTAAAATTTGCCTATACATTTTGGCAATGTCAGCTGTTAGCGCGAACTTGTAAATTCGGAATCGGATTAATATCTCATAAAGATCAGGCTGCAAAGTTGCTCCCACGAGCATAGTGTTATTTAGCGACACGCCGTTGCTGGACTTGCAACTAGCATCAAACACGACTCGCAATTTGGTTGTTAGGCTATCCGGCCTTAAAACGGGATATTGAGGCATAAAATACTTTACATTACTCGTCTGACTCTGATCTAGAACTTCTAAGTGACCTAATTCCTTGTATTCATCGATGAATTCTGTGTACTGCCTTTTTAGATCCGGGTTGCGGTTTAGTTTCCTCTCTAAGTTCAGAAATCTATTCATCCCTATTTCATAGGTACCTCCCAACGGCATTTTCGGACTTTTGAATGGAAGAGCCACCACAAGATGTCCGCAAGTAGAACGACTAATATTATTGACAAAATGAGTCTCGCAATTCTTCTCCTCTTGAGTCAATTTATCGGCTGGCGGAGCCAATTCTTCACACTTCCAAAACTTTTGGACTAGCTCGTGTAGGTCATTTGTTGCATGAACTTTCTCTTCTGTTTCACTAACTAACAAGGAGACGCTCGTAGAATCGGCTAGTTCACCGACGATATTAAAAACTTTGAAAGCATTGGCTAGGAAGGGAGTTCAGTACAATCCCATTCATTTTCCCACTTATCTACAGTTTCCTCGTCTAGCTTGCTGCGAATCAAATGAAATATAACCGCGTCTAAAATCTCTTGCTCTTTAGCTAGCGACCGTAAAGAAACTAGTTGCGAATTTACACTGTCTACTAAAATTCTTAAAGCTTCTGAGTTGGTATGCTTGACACGCTTTACGTTAAAAAGCTCTCGAACATGGGACTGAACAATGATTGCCTTGTTTTCATAGCGATCTTGCAGCAGGCGAAGAGCACGAATATAGTTATCCCCTGATATTTCCAATCAATTGTACTTAGCGGTACGGGACTTAGCGCAGATCTCAAATGAATCATTTTGGATAGATCATCCAACTCACTGTCAGAAGCTATCAGCATTTTAAACGTATTAAACCAACTTGTCCACTCGGTGAATTTTCCGGAAAATTCAGGTACCTTTAAATACGGAAGAGGGACTGATCGCGGCGGTCGCGCTACCTGTGTAGACCTCAGCACAGCTAAAATTCTTTAAACTGCTTAATACGTTAGCTTTAATTTCACAATAAAGTTCCTCTACTGTGTAGCGTTAATCAACTTCGCATGCATCGTCCATCTCCTGCTCGATCCTGGCTTGAATGTTGCAAAACTGGCTGTAATTACACTCCACTAGGCTCAACCGTGCTTCTAGTTCTGCAGGCGTCATGGTGGCATTGTTTGATGTAATATAATCTTTATTGCGTATAAAGGAATTCACTAGGCCAGTTCGAGCTGTCAGAGTTTCATTCTCCTTTGGTTTTTTAGGAGCCGTATTTAAAGGATCGAATTTACAATGTTATTATTGTTATTTAATTATTTATTTTTTTTTATTTGTTTTAGGCTTAAATTAATTCCATTTCAATTTATCCTCATTAGAAATTAAATAACTTGCCCAAAATTCCCAGTCAAAAGTTAACGTCAAGCACGTGTATGTGAAAATATATAATCTACTCCGCTATGCGTATATGTATGTGTGGAATTGCAGTCCCACCTTGCGTGTGTGAGAGTAATTGTAATGGTGTCCTATACTAACAGGCAGAAATACATGTGCTCGTTGTCTAAAAAACTTTGTAGCGATCAATTCTAACCACACACAGTAAGGGCTGATTTACCACGTTTATGTAATTGTTTAAGCACGGTAATTATTCACACATAAAATCAAAAAACATGCCTCCAAGAAATATTAAATTCATCAACACAGTTAGGACTCACTTTCCAATATAGTCGATGATGACGCAGTCGCCGGCTTGTAGATGCTGCCGCAGTCACCGTCTCAGTTATGACGCAGTCGCCGGCTTGTAGTTCTTTTTAATAAAATTGTGCTCCAACGACGAACTCCTCCGGGATTGAACTTTATCCAATAAGTCCCTGTTCGGGCGCCAAAATGATCGAGCCCAAAGTCCTTCCAGCTAGCGTTAATTTTGAGGATCCAAATTTCGGCTCAGATTAAAGTCTTTACTCGAATAATGATGATGACAAAGCCGACTTGGCGTTTGACGATAATGTTTTCATAACAGCGATGGTTATACCCGTTACTCGTAGAGTAATAGGGTATATTGTATTCGTGCAAAAGTATGTAACAGGTAGAAGGAAGCGTTTCCGACCCTATAAAGTATATATATTCTTGTTCAGGATCACTAGCCGAGTCGATCTAGCCATGTCCGTCTGTCCGTCTGTCTGTCCATCTGTCTGTCTGTCTGTCCGTATGAACGCTGAGATCTCGAAAACTAGAAGATTGGCATTTTGCATGTAGATTATAGGAGTTCCTACGCAGCGCAAGTTTGTTTCAAAATGGTGCCACGCCCCCTCTGACGCCCACAAGCCACAAGCTGTGGCCACAGTTTTGATGCTATTTTGAAAATTTTAATTGATATGTATTTGTTTCGTCAATACCTATCGATTGGCCTAATAAAAGTTTGCCACGCCCACACTAACGCCCAAAACCCATTAAACGCTTAGGCCTGGCTAGCGCCTACATTTCCGCCTTTCATGGCCCGTGGTACCAATAACGCCATCTAACGGATGACTTTGGAACAGCTGGCCAAAGTGCTCAACATAGTCAACGTTAATTCTCGATAAGGATTTCTATTAAAGGAAATTGCGATGGTTTTCATTTGTCAATACCGAACTACATATTTGTATCCCAAGAACTATGCAAATCAAATCAAGTTAGCCAAATTGGAGGTCTGAGTCAAACAATGGCGTATGTGTGTATGTATGTAAGCATATACATATGTATTTACATTGTACACACCCAGCAAGCAAAGTTAGGAGCGCTCTTAATTGTGTGTCTGAAAAGAGCCTCGTTTCAGAGTGTTTTCTGAGTTGGCACATAAATAAGAGCGTTTTCGGAGCACATTTGGTGCTCTCTAAGCATAGGCTCATAAAAAGCTCTTATGTCTGAGCATATTCTGAACGATGGTAAGTAAAATCAAAGTAAAAATCGCGATTAAAATAACGGGATGCAGATTCCTGCGATAAGCAAGATGATTTAAAATGCACAAATTTACTTAGTTTGTGCAATACGCAAGTTCAAGTCGGACGTGTTAAGTGAATACAAAAAAAAAGTGTAAGCTGAATTTTATATTTGATAAATAAGACTCGAATGCTGCTACCACCTAAGTCCTTTAATAAAATATAAGACATTAAAAAATTTCAAGAGGACCTAAACAATTCAGCTGAATTGTGTGAACAATTGGTAAGACTAATTAAAATTGTGGTTAAATATCCAACAAAATTATGCTGTCTATTTTTATTTTGTAGGAGACAGAAATTAGGAATTATAACATTTCCGATCCTGCCAAATTTCTGCGCACAATGTGGAAAAAAAAGGTTTACGGATGAAATTGCCTCCAATTTTTCGTGGTAGAGGACCAACACCAAAATCTGTGTCATGAGCTTGGCAATAACAACAGCAGTTAGAAGTAAATATTACATTTGAAAATTTTGACTTTAATCAAATTTAATATTTTGTATTTAATTCTTTATTTTATTACTCTTTTTCGGTGCTTTTAATCAAAAATTTGCTGTCGACGATAAGCAATTCTCATTAATATGCAGCAAATGGTTTCAAACTGCCAATGATAGAATTAAATATTATAAGAAAGCCGAAAAAAAGTAAAACAAAATATATAAAAGTTTATGCTTATAGGTCTAAATTTAAGAATTAATGTTTAAGTTTCTAATATTTCATAATTTAAATTTAAGAATTAATGTTTAAGTTTCTTATATTTCATAATTAAATTTTGTCACTGTGAGTTCGACATTTAATCTTATTTTATCATCTTGAACATATGTTTTTTTTTTAATTTGTATTCCTAAGTATCTTGTTAATTTTTGAGTAAAATAAATATTAATTATAAAAAGTGTAAAAATTTAATTATTTTCAATTCTTGTTCAAACGAAAAAGAGTCTGAAAAGAGCCTTTTTCGTTGAAATTTAAGTGGCTTAAAAGGGTACTTTTTTGAGCCTTTTCTGAGGGTTCTCTATGCCTTCATCGGCGGGTAAAAGCACTTATATCTGTGTCAGAAAAGAGTCAGATCGGACTCAGAAATCTTCCTCTTAAAGTGAGACCGTTTTCAAAGAAAAAAACACTCTTTCCGGACTCTTTTTTGCATACTTTATGACTGTAAATGCTCAGAAAAAGTATCAGAAAACCGTCAGAAAACGCTCAAATTGCTTCTGGGCAGTTGCAATTGCCCGGCAAAGATAATACAAGAAGACATATTTATATTAAGTTGTTTAGCTGAGTAACGGGTATCTAGTAGTCCAGGCACTCGACTATACATTCGCTTCTGACTTTCAAAGTGAACGGTCGTGTTTTTTTTCTGCGCTTCGAATTTTGTATTTTGTTTTCGTTTATTCCCATCGGTGGGTGTTATTAAAACAATTTTAATTTTCTTCCGTGTTATTTAAACATAAATTTAAACTCCGTTCGCTTCGCGAGTGCACTTTGTATTTAATACTTATTAATTGTTTTATTTTCGTAATTCTTATCTGTGTTTTCTTTTCTTTTATCCACACCGTTTTCTCTTTTGTGCATGCACTTTAACTTAGTTACGCTCCAGCTCTCTTGCTCTCTTTTTTCTTTGAAAGTTCTAAGCGTGCAGTTTCTGCGCTCTTGCGGTACTTATAACTGCTCGCTTATAAATTTCAATTCCCTTTCTTGGTACAGTGGTCCTAATAAATAAAATGAATAATAAAAAATTTGTCTGTTTCTGCAAGAAATGCAGCCTCGTAATCAGGGCTGACCAGTCGAATATGACTTGCTGGCTGTGTGAAAATATGGTGCACACCAAGTGCGCCGGTTTTACTGGCCGGACAAGTGACGACCTATCAAAGGGGCCCAATTTGCAGTTTTGTTGTGATGCTTGTGTCGAGGTTGCGAACGAGATGAAATCGTTCATGCGCCAAACTAAAGGCGGCCTGATGGGGCTGTTTAGCTGTTTCGGTGTTGCTAGAGATAGTTTTCGCCGAGCTGATGATCTCCTCTCTGCGCTGGACTCGCAGTTTAATAGTCGTAAGCTATTAGAAGAGTCCCCTAAGCGCAAAAAGGCCGCTGGTGGTAAGGATCAAAAGGGGAACACCCCGCAACCGAAATCAAAAGAACAACAGAGCATTCCGGCGGATCAGCAGCCGATTTCAGCAAACCCTCAAATGTTGCTAAGATCGGCAGCTAAAAAAGATTCGGTATCCGAACAATCCGTTTCAGAATGCATGCAACCAGGGACTTCTAAGAATTCCGATTTGTCCGTAGTGGTTTCACAATTAGTGGATCCACCTATCTCTCAGAATGTAGCATCTCCACCACAAGGGATTACTGAGTCCGGACAACCGGCACAAGTTGGTTTGGCAGAAGCAATGTCTGCTCCACCAAAATCCCTTTCAGTGGTTCCACTCAAGAAACAATTTTTCGTTTCTCGGCTTTCCCCTGATCAAACATCTTCTGATGTATTGTCTTATATACAAGACAAAACTAAAGCCGATTGTAATAGTGTTAAGGTGGAAAAGTTTAAGTTTTCTTATGCTAGAGACATTTCATCTTTCAAGATAACTGTCCCTAACGAGCTTTTTGAAGCCATATGCTCGGGCGACTTTTGGCCGGATAATATGGTTGTAAAAGAGTTCGAGGCTAAGATAAAGAAGAAGGGGCCCGTGGGAGTAAAACTTCCTAGTCGAGGCCAAACCAGTGTACCAATTTCAAAAAACTAACTTCTAACCTCCTACTTTCCTATCAGAATGCAAGAGGTTTGCGTAGCAAACTTACTAAATTGAATTCCGATAGCCTTTCCTTTGCATCTCATAATATTGTGTTCACAGAAACCTGGTTAAAGCCGGAGATCTTTAGCTCTGAAGTTTTTCCAGGTAAGTACACAATATATAGGTATGACCGTCCCTCTAAACGGGGAGGTGGAGTCTTAATTGGAGTTGATTCAAACCTCCCGTCTGAGGAGGTATTTTTTGATGAATTCAATACCATTGAATTTATTTGTGTAAAGTTATCGCTTCCTGGTAACTTTATATACATAACTTGCTCATATATTCCGCCGTTGTCTGAACTTCCTGATTATTTAAATCACCTATCCGTTATTAAGTCCGTTGCAAATAAGCTTTCCGATAGGGATCAGTTGATAGTTCTAGGTGATTTTAATATACCTGGAGTTACTTGGTCCCCTGAGGATGGATCGAATGTCTTACTACCTATAGCACAGCATGATTTTATTGATGGCCTGCTTGACATATCTCTATCTCAAGTAAACTATGTTCGAAATTCATTAGGTCGCCTACTGGATTTGTGTTTTGTATCAAATCCTGAAGGTGTGTTTCTGTCCAGAGTAGCACCACTCACGCAACCTGAAGATCCATATCACCCAACATTCGAACTTTCATTTGATACGGGTAGAGTTATAGAAGAAAAATCAGAAAAATCCAAACGAATACGTTGTTTTCGCAAGGCAGACTTTCTGAGGCTAAATAATTTTATTTCTGGCTTTAATTGGTCTGATCTTTACCTATTGTTCGTATGGGGGCGATCCTTCCACAAAAGAAGCGACTTTGAAGCACAAAAATTCCCACGGCGCAAACGCAAAGGGCAGACGAAAATGAGAAGTCGGGGGCGTCGTGGTATATTTCCGTGTTGTTTATTCAGCGTTATACATGAGACTAATTAAAACTTAAAACTAAAACCGCGCTCCCGCCCGCTTTACTCCGTTCAAGCGAGAGCGGGAGATCGGCAGCGGCCATCCGAGGAGTTTGGATGCGAAACCCGAAGTTCGCACTCTGGAGCGCGGACGTTGTGAGAGGCGAGCGAGGGAGCGCAAGAGGGGCGAGAGCGAAAGCTCGGAGAGCTCAGTGACCAGCGCCAATGCAGTGGGCCACTGACCTAAACATTCCGCCCCCCTTGCAACTACTCGGGTTGCAACATAGCCTGGTTGCTCTTCTCACGGCTGGTGACAGGCTCCGGACACGACCCACCCAAACACGGTGCTCTGGGCCACTGGCAATCCATCCTGAATTTTCAGGAAGCCCGGCCGCATCACACTCGGATACATATCCGCGCCCAGGATGATGGAGATCGTCGCGGGGAGATAAAACCGCTCATCAGCCAGCGTAATGTCCCGAAAGTGGGTCCTTACCGCGTCGCTCAGTTCCCGGATTGGAGTGCGGATGCGCACGTGAGGCTCTATTTTAAAAATTGTGTCGAGCCGGACAGTGCTGTCGATTTTGGACCCCACGGTTGCCGAACAAATCTGTTCGCCTCCCACGTTGGTGGTCGGCAAGCGGAAACTCGACGCTAGCGACGCGTCGATACAGCTCATCGGCGTACACGGGTCAATGAGCGCCGCAGTGTCGAAGACTCGACTCCCGGTCTCTAAACGCACCAAAGCCGTCGGTAGGAGGTTGACGCTGTGCCGCTGTAGGAGGGACGTTAAGGACGGAGCGGTGACCGCCAGCTGCGTGGCACCCCGAGTAGCAGAAAATTGCCGCAGAGTGTCAGATGAGTGCCGTGGAGTGGCGGACGAGTGCCGAGGAGCGGCTGTAGAATGCCGTGGAGTGGCGGACGAGGGCCGAGGAGCGGCTGAGGAGTGTTGCGGAGTGGCAGCGGATCTCTGCGACCGGCGTGCTGCCGGGCGGGACTGCCGTGATGCCATCGGTGGTTCCGAGAGATGAAGCAGAGTGTGGTGATCCTGGCCGCAAGTTTTGCAGCGATCACCTCGCCGACACGCTCCGTCGGAGTGCTCGTGGGCCAAATAGCGATGGCAGTACCGGTTGGCAAGGACAGCCCGGAGCCTCTTCTCGGCGCTCAGACGGAGGAACCGACGACACTTCCGAAGTGGATGGATCCCGCTACAGACTCGGCAACGGTAGGATTGCATACCTCGAGTTCGTCTGTGCTCCAAAGCGATGGCGCTGCGCGGACGTGGAGACATCGTGTGAGATCTGGTTGGCGGAATAGGACAAAATAAAAAATTTGGATCAGTAGTGATAAGAACTGTGAATTGGAACTACGGGTTGGAACTATTAATTGACGCTTCCAATCGAAGTGATGAATTGAACCACCGGAGTGAAGGGTCGACTGTTTATTGCGGGCAGACGGACTCTTCCATTGGAAGAAGGACGACCTTCGCTATGGGACGCTTAATGAGTCCCCGTGCAGTGCGGATGTCGACCACACGAACATGGCCATCGGCTCCTGGAAACACCGCGGCGATTCTGCCTAATCGCCACTCATTGGACGGAAGGTTGTCTTCCTTGACTACCACCATGTCCCCGGAACGGAGATTTCTTGTAGGGGTTCGCCACTTATTCCGCTTATGGAGTTCCTTGAGGTACTCCTCTTTCCATCGCAGACGAAATTGTTGATGAAGAGCCTTCAGATGCTGCCAGCGGTTTATAATAGATGTGGTGTCCCCCTTTATCTCGGGTTCGACCATGGCGAGGAGGGGCCCTCCAACAAGAAAGTGCCCAGGCGTAAGTGCCAACAGGTCAGTGGGGTCTTCGGACATCGGCGCGAGCGGACGCGAATTCAGGCATGCTTCGATCCTAGCTAGAAGCGTGGACAGCTCTTCGAATGTGTATTTTCGCGTCGCCGTAGACTTGTAGAACAGGGTCTTGAAGCTCTTAACACCTGCTTCCCACAAACCTCCCATGTGGGGTGCTCCCGGAGGAATGAACTGCCAGAGCAGCTGCTGGTGACTATAGGCACCTGTCACAGCTTCCTTGAGAGCTTGGAGAAACTCGCGGGAGAGTAAGGCAGCCGCACCCACAAAGGTCTTGCCATTGTCCGACTGAACTTGACGGGGGCATCCTCTTCGGGACACGAAACGGGCGAAGGCGGCGAGAAACTTCTCAGTCGTAAGGTCGGAAGTAGGTTCTAAATGGATGGCCTTAGTGGCGAAGCACACGAACACCAGCACATACCCTTTCGTAATGAGACAGGCTCGTCCCGTGTAGTTTTTGATGTCAAAGGGACCGGCATAGTCCACACCGGTATATGTGAAAGGGCGCGAGAAGGACGTTCGTTCTTTGGGTAAGTCTCCCATCAGTTGCGTTTGCAACCTTTTTTTGTGGATGATGCAGACCTTGCATGAATATATGACGGACTTGACTAAATTCCTTACCCTCGGGATCCAGAATTTGGAACGGATCAGACGGATCATAAGCTGATTGCCACCGTGCAGCGTTATACGATGCGTAAAATGGACGAGGAGTCGGGACAGATGGCAGTCGTATGGAAGGATGACAGGATGCCGTTCATCATACTGGAGAAGTTCGGAAGCCGTGACTCGGCCGCATGCTCTCATGAGCCCTTGGGAATCAATGAACGGGTTCAGGTTTTGGACCAGGCTGGATGCTGGCACTGGCCGTTTCTGGCTTAAGCAGCCCATCTCAAGGGCAAAGTGCCTGCGTTGCGTGACGGAAATCAGGAGCCGCTCGGCCGACGCAATTTCAGGAGCTGTCAAGAGATCCTCAAACGGGGACATGAGTTTTCGCGAACGCTGGATGAACCGATGAGCGTAAGCGAGGACTCGCAACGCCTTGTCGAGTGTGGAAAAACGCTCCAGAATGTCTTCAGGGGGGCCTTCGCAACATGGACCTTGACTGCTCGCTTCTCGAGTTCAGTCGCAGGGGGTTCATAGCCTTGAGTGGGCCACTCGCAGCGAGGCCACTGCAGCCAGGCGGGACCATGCCACCACAGCTGGCTGTCCGCAAGGTCTTGAAGCGCCACCCCCGGCTAGCGAGATCTGCCGGGTTATGCTCGGAGCGGACGTGTGCCCATTTCTCCACCTCGGTAAGCTGGGTAATCTTGGTCACACGATTTGCCACGAACGTTGTCCATTGGCACGCTGGCTTATGCAACCAGGCGAGAACAATCGTAGAGTCCGTCCAACAGTGCAGGGCGGACGCCTGCCCGGGCATCTTCGGAAGAACGGCGTTGGCCATTTCGGACAATAACAAGGCTCCGCACAGCTCGAGCCGCGGGAGTGACACCGTTTTTACCGGGGCCACCCGTGTCTTTGCCGTGAGCAAGTTCACCATTACCGCGGACCCAGCCTCAACTCGGACGTAGAGGGCTGCGCCGTACGCCTTCTGCGAGGCGTCGCAGAACCCATGATGCTCAATTTTCCAATGTGGTCGGAAAGCGACCCATCGGGGAATGTGGATCTGATCAAGAGCGGAGTAATTTTCCAGGAAGTCAACCCATCTTTGGCAAAAATCTCGAGGGAGGGCCTCGTCCCATCCTAGATTTTGGAGCCAAATGTCCTGCATGAACATCTTTGCCCGGACTATGAAGGGGGCGAGCCAACCCGCGGGATCAAATAGTTTGGCGATTTGGGATAGGACTTGACGCTTTGTGAACGTTGAAGACAAGGTCAATTCGGGCGGAATGAAGAAAAACTCGTCAGACGTCGCCTTCCACCGCACTCCGAGAGTTTTAGCCGTGCTCTCTGCGTCGATTTCAAGGAAGTCCGCGCGAAGGAGATGGTCACTCTGGATGTTGGCCAAAATCGCCTTGCTATTGGATGTCCATTTTCTAAGGGGGAATCCTGCTGAATCCAGGGCTTCCTGGAGCTCGCGGATAGCCGCTTGCGCTTCGGTTTTGGAGTCTGCCCCCGCGAGTACGTCGTCGACGTACATGAACTGTCGGATAATCCGACTCGCCTGCGGATACCTCGACTCTTCGTCGTCGGCGAGCTGTTGCAGGACACGGATCGCTAGGAACGGGGCACAATTGACCCCGAAGGTGACTGTTTTCAACTCGTAGTCGCGGATTTCCCCATCGGAATTGCGGAATAGAATGCGCTGCAAAGGAGTATGCTGGGGGTCTACCCAAATTTGCCGATACATCTTCTCGATGTCGGCGTTGAAAACGAACCTAAAGTACCGCCACTTCAGGATTTGAATCGTGAGGTCGGATTGTAAGACCGGGCCCGCGTAAAGTATGTCATTCAGACTGGTCCCGTTTGCGGAAGGGCTAGAGGCGTTGAAAACCACCCGCACTTTAGTGGTTGTGCTCTCGGGCTTAAGAACGGCGTGATGTGGAAGGTAGTACGTGGCGGAACTGCTCGTCAAAGGGACCTCGGCCATGTGACCTAAGTCGAGGTATTCTTGGATCACAGAGTCATACCGGGCCTTCAGGGGAGGATCGCTTTCTGCTCGATACGCAGAAATTGAGCCAGAGCAAAGGATCGTGAAGATGCGAGCTCGGAACCATTATGCTCGGGATCGCGCAAGGGGAGCATCACAACGTATTTGCCACGATTGTCCCTTCTTGTAGTCTGGACAAAATTGTGTTCGCAGACGGAATCAGACTCGGGGACTATCTGTGTGGGCACTTCCTCCACCTCCCAGAATTTGGCAAGGAGATGATCTAACGAGTCGTCGAGTCCGCAGGTAACTCGAGTGGAGAAGGCGGACAAATTGCGGGGGGCCGCTGGAGATATGGGGCCTGTCAACACCCATCCAAAAATGGTTTCCTGGCCGAGAAGTGAACCGCAAATGTTAGCCCTGGCGTTGCCGAGGAGGATGGACGGAAGAATATCGGCTCCTATCAAGACATCGATTTGGGAGCTCTCGAAGAACTTGGGATCTGCAAGGGGGATGTCAGGAATTCCCTTAAGAAGATCTAGAGGGACTGGATACGAAGGCAGATTCCCGGCCAGCTGCGGAAGAACGTAAGCTGAAGTTTCTAAATGCAGCCCGGGTCTGGAAGGCGATCGAATAGAAAAATGACAGAGTTTCGTGGACTGAGCGGCAACGGTTTGATTAAGACCAGAGACTTGGGCCTGGATAGTCTTGAATGGAAGTTTGACGAGGTTGAAAAGTCTCTCCGTAATAAAGGTTGCCTCGGAACCAGAGTCGATTAGGGCACGCGCCTGGAAATTGCACCCTAAATGGCAAATGTTAATGAGGGCTGTGCCTAGTAAGACGGCTCTTGAGCCGGAAGCGAAGCACACTTGCACATCAGAATGATCCTCTGTGGGGCTCGTGCCTCTCGTAGTAGGCGCGGGTCGAGACCTGGATGGCGCAGACGGACTTGGAGCGGCCGCGAATGGATTACCGCGGTGCAGGAGGGTGTGATGACGGCTGTGGCACGTGAAGCAGCTATGGGCACTAGTGCAATCCCGTTGCAAGTGCCCTCGTGCAAAACAGTTCAAACAAAGCTGCTTTTTCTTAATGTAGTCGGAGCGACCATTTACATCCATCTCAAGGAAGCGCGGACATAAGCGAACAGGATGATTCTCTCTGGAGCAGAGATCGCACCCTCTTGGGGCTGAAGTCACTCTGGCCTCGTAAGAATTAAGCCTACGCGCTGGGGCGCTCGCAGGTGTCGACCTTGGCGGAACCTGACCCGAACTGCTAGGCCTTATGTCATCGATAGCCTCCAGAGTGCGATGACGCTCTGTCAGGAACGAGTCTAACTCATTCCATGTTGGAATCTCAGCCTTGTTGTGAATGGATTGCTCCCACATTGAAAGCGTGATTTTGGGAAGCTTTAAGGAAACCATGTAAACCAGGAGACAATCCCAAGTCTCGACTTGAATAGAGGACATCTCTAAGGCTGTCAGGCAACTTTGGATTGTCCCTTGCAGCTCCTTCAGAGCGGCTCCGGACTCTTGGGGTACTGCCTGGATGTTGAAGAGGATTTTTAGCTGGCTATTGACTAATAACCGCCGATTTTCGAAGCGGTCGGTGAGGCTTCGCCACGCGGAGATAAACCCTTCGTTGGTCAGCGGGGCTTTGGAAACAATGGCGTGCGCATCGCCACTTGTTTTGGATAATAGGTGGAACAACTTCTCCACCGGTGTAAGACGAGAGTTGTGTATGTATATCGCGGTAAAAAGATCTCTGAAGGTGGGCCACCGCAGGTAATCACCAGCGAAAACTTCGGTATCGACTGGTGGCAAACGACAGCCCGTAGACGGCGGTGTTGGAACACTGACAGCAGCCTGAATGGGCTGGGAGGCGGCCTTGTCTATTATGTCCTGTAGTTGGACCAAACATCTCGAATATACGGAGTAGCAGTAACTGTACTTGGATTCAAGCACTGTCGAGGTGGCAGAACTGTCGGTGGACGCGGAAAGAAGATCGGAGCAACTTTCATAGCTCTTCTCCACCTTTTCCCACAAGGCCCGGATTTGGTCCCGATGGACTTGGCACATGCCAGGGGAAAGTCGTTCTGGTTCAGCGGCGCTCGGAGTATGAATATCCGCTTGAAATTGGCTAACCCGGTCTGTTGTGGCAATAAACTTTTTGAGGGCGATGTCTATCGCAGTTTGAGCCATCTTGGACACCGACCGAGAAAGCCTTGATGGGGGACCGGAGATAGTCTCGACGGACTCGTCGCTTTTTGCCCTTGGAATGGCTATGGCCGCCTTTGGTGTTAATTGAGACGGCCGCGGAGACGCGGATTGGGACCTGTCCAAACGGATAGATGGGATCGACCTCGGTTTCTTGTCGTCTCCCGTGGGCATTCTTGGACTCGAACTTTGCGGATCAGCTCTTGTCGACTGACCTGAGCAAGGGGCGTCTCGTTCAGAACGTGAGGATATTCACCGTTAAGCTCTCGGCGCGATCTGAGTCGCCAACGAGTTGGTCGTCGCTGCCAATGAACGCACGCAAAAGAAAAGAAAGCCCCAGAGAACGGTCACACTGTTAATTTGTGCGGAGTAGAAAGCACAGTGCCATAAACAACGGGAAGAATCGGAAGAAAATATTTGGAAATCGATGAAACTGTATTGATTGTTTATATATTTGTATATCTTGTTACTCCCTTTGTTGACTTCTGTTTTTTTTTATTCTAATTTTTCCCTTAGTTAGTGTTGCCAAATAATTTTATTGTATTAAGGTTTTTATTTATTTTTTTTTGGATTTGGAAAATATCTTTGATTGCAAAAAAAATCCGGAAAACCGCAATAAAAAATAAATTAATTAATCCATTAAATAAATTAATTACTTTGCCGGAAATAATTAAATAATATTTATAATTAAATAGTAATTATAATTATGAATTAATAATTTGTATATTTAAATAATAATTATAATTATAAATACTTATTTTTTTTCGGAGCCGGAATGGTGGAATTAAAAAACCTTGGCTTTGGTTCGGGAGAAGCGTTCACTGGGTTACGCCGGTCGGCAGAGCAGTGCATGCGTGAGGGCGCGGTAGAGAGAGAGAAGAAAAAAAACAGCAACAATAATAACACGGCCGCTGCGGTGGTTAATGCGGCAATTTGGCGAAAAAACAATCACGGTCGCACCCGTGTGGATTTGAATTTACTTTATTTTATGTTCCTGTATGTGGAGGCAGAAAATATATTTATGTAGATATGGGCATGCATGCGTTTATGGATATGTGTATGTTCCTGTATGTGGAGGCAGAAAATAGTTCTATGTAGGTATGGGCAGGCATGCGTTTATGTGTAAGTGTATATCGGTACAGTAGAGCGTCGAAGAGTGGACTGTATTTGAAGTGACGGAACAAATAAAATTATGTGGAGAGAAAAAAAAACACAAGGCAAAAAAAAATATCTCGACAGCGGCGGATTGTACGGCGAACAGGGAAACTCCCGAAATTACTTCACACCGAGTGGCTGATATTAGTTATGCCTTTTTATTTTCCACCACACAATTTCACTTTTTGTCGTATTTTTTTTGGAGGCAGAATTGCACTGCACTATGTACACAAGTTGTCACGCGCGTGTATGTGTATGTCTGGATGCACATATGTATGCCTTGACCGTTGGCAAGTTGATGTACAACGGGGAACGAAAGGAAAACGGCAAGGAGTATGGCGACGCACACAAAGCGGAGACGGATAAAAAATTTTTTGGAATTGCAGGAATGTTAAATCTCTCGACTGCCGTTGTGTCGGGAGAACTCGGACGTGGAGTTGACACGAAAAAAAATCTTACTGCAGTGTGAACGAAATTTAATGTTCGAACCACTGCTAAAGACCGGCAGCGAGAGGGAGTCGGAAAATGCTCGTACTTATCTTTTTTGCGGAAGAAATCACAGGAGCTGCTGGTCGAATGGATATCCTTATCCGGTTCGAATGGACCAAATGTTCGTATGGGGGCGATCCTTCCACAAAAGAAGCGACTTTGAAGCACAAAAATTCCCACGGCGCAAACGCAAAGGGCAGACGAAAATGAGAAGTCGGGGGCGTCGTGGTATATTTCCGTGTTGTTTATTCAGCGTTATACATGAGACTAATTAAAACTTAAAACTAAAACCGCGCTCCCGCCCGCTTTACTCCGTTCAAGCGAGAGCGGGAGATCGGCAGCGGCCATCCGAGGAGTTTGGATGCGAAACCCGAAGTTCGCACTCTGGAGCGCGGACGTTGTGAGAGGCGAGCGAGGGAGCGCAAGAGGGGCGAGAGCGAAAGCTCGGAGAGCTCAGTGACCAGCGCCAATGCAGTGGGCCACTGACCTAATATATGTCCGATGCAGTTAATGTTTTTTACACTGCAATAAACTCATTTTTTAATTCCTGTGTTCCGTGGTACTATCCGTCAACTTCCAATAAATCACCTTGGTTTAGCAAAGAGTTGACACACTTAAGAAATGTAAAGTCCAGACTTTTTAGGAAATATAAAAATACCGGTTCTCAATCTGTTTTTACTAAAAATTTAAGTGCTCGGTCAAGATTTACCGTGCTTAATGCTCAGTGTTATAACAGTTACTTAAACCGTTGTAAGGTTCAATTCTCTCAGGACCCGAAATAGTTTTATAATTTTGTTAACACCAAGCGTAAATCTAATTCTTTTCCTTCCTCGCTATCGTTCGAAAACATGGCGGCAACCACAGATCAGGCAATAGCCGATTTATTTGCCCAATTTTTTCAAACGACTTACTCTACTCCAGAATATTCATCACAGCCTTATTCTTACAACATATCCAAGTCAAACCTCATATTCTGTCCCACTTTAACAGAAAGCTCTCTTCTTTTGGATCTTCTTCGCATTAAACCAGTTTATTCGCCAGGGCCCGATGGTATTCCTGGGTGCGTGCTTAGGTATTGCGCTAAGGCCCTGTGCAAACCTCTTCACAAGTTGTTTACCTTATCTATAGAAACCTCCCAATTCCCAAATATTTGGAAGGAATCATTTGTTATTCCTCTTTTCAAAAAAGGTAACAAGTTAGAAGCCAGTAACTACAGAGGTATTTCTAAGTTGTCAGCTATTCCTAAGCTTTTTGAAAAAATTATTACTCCTCATTTGCAGCACCTTTGCAGATCAATCATTTCTCCGTGTCAACACGGATTTATTAAACGTAGATCCACAATCACAAACCTTCTAGAGCTCACTTCATTAGTGATAAAAGGCTTCAATAGTAGTTTTCAAACAGACGTCATTTACACTGACTTTAGTAAAGCATTTGACTCTGTAAATCACTTACTTCTCATTCAAAAACTTGACCTTTTAGGTTTTCCAGTTGATCTGCTTAAATGGATTTCAAGTTATCTGAATGGCAGGTCACAAAGGGTCCATTTTAAAAATTCAATTTCTGAAATTCTCCGTGTTACCTCCGGTGTCCCACAAGGGAGCCATCTGGGTCCGTTACTTTTTACATTATTTATTAATGATCTTCCCTCAATTATAAATCATTCTCGCGTACTTATGTACGCAGATGATGTTAAGTTGTGCCTGCAGTATAAGGACATTTCCTGCCATTTAGACTTGCAATCCGATCTAGATAATTTTCAAAACTGGTGCCGAGATAATTTACTAAATTTAAACGGTTCCAAGTGTAAGCTGATGACTTTTTATCGGGCCAATCCGATATACGCGACTTACACGTTAAGTGGCAGCTCTTTGGATAGAATAACTCTTGTAAACGATCTGGGCGTTCTCTTGGACCCCAAACTAAAATTTTCTAATCACATTTCGTCCATGGTTAATAAAGCCAGAGGAGTGCTTGGATTTATTAAAAGGTGGTCAAAAGAATTCGATGATCCTTATTTGACTAAAACTTTATATATTTCGCTAGTCCGTCCGATTCTGGAGTATGGGTCCACAATACGGAATACATATTGGTCGTATTGAATCTGTACAAAAAAACTTCCTTCTTTTTGCTTTACGGCGCCTAAACTGGGATGCAAATCTTATCTTACCTTCTTATTCTAGTAGACTTCTTTTGATTAATTTACCATCCCTAGCCAACCGTAGAACGATGCTTGGTACTATCTTTATTTATAACCTTATACATGGTGATATTGACTGCCCCGACTTATTAAGTCGGCTAAACTTTTCTGTGCCAAGTAGATTAACTAGAAATTATATTCCCCTAACTTTAAATCATTGTAGATCTAACTATGCCTTGCATGAGCCTTTCAGAGTATTATGTTCTGACTATAATAGACTTTTTCCTGTAATATCAAATCTTGACTCTCTGCCGCTCCTAAAACGATAATTACTTAATACTTGCTTCATTGGCACAAGATTGATCTAACTATTACTTTTTTCCCCGGACCTTAACCTTTATTTTCCTATCTCGCGTCTATCTTATCGCGAATCGTGCCGTACGATACACGGCTGCGCCCCTCGGTCGGTTGGGCGGGTAAGTATGCCGTGGGACTCCGCGCGAAAAAAAAAAAAAAAATAGCGTTCTCTCTTGTTTTAACCTTAACATATTCGTAATATAGATAGCGTATTCTCATGCTAACATTTCAATTCAAGGGATATACTAATATACTAAATTCAATAAATTTAACAGAATTAATTTAAATAAGCGGCGCGAACTACAGCCTTTATGAATAGTTATAGCTTTGCAGGTACCACTGGATACTGCTTTCGGTCATCACTAGCTATCTGGTTAGAATTAATTTTAAAACTCCTTGTTCTGTAGGAAAGTTATTTATACGAACACATTTATTGCTAGCTTCTGACAACTTCATACACAGACAATAATACATGGCTTCCTGTTTCGATATCTCAGTGCCAGAAATAAACTTGTAACCCAGATATTGCCTTTTTTGTCGAATGCATGAATTGCCTCCAAGCAATTTTCTCTATGGTCTACAGTATTTAAAACCTGCGTTCTAGCTTTTTCCTCGATATTTTATGGCCCTAGCGAACGCCTGGTAACGACTGTTTAATCACCCGCACGAAAGTCGGCATCCGCTACTATCTGCATTATTTTGAACCTGCTCGCTCACACAGTTTTCACGCCTAGTTCTGCATTCTTATCAAAGGCATCTTCCATACGCCTGCGCTGAGATTCTGAATTGCATTCCCTGTATTATTCCTATTCAACCAATTTTCCATTTTCTTCCTAAACCGCTAAGAAGCGGTTAATAATAATATTAATAATACTACTAATTGAAATTTGGGTATAAGTCATAATGAAGATAAACTTATACTTTTTTGTAAAACATAAATAAATAGCCAAATTAATAATATTATAAGGTAAGGTCTTGAAAAGATTTAAGCACTATTAATATTATGAACGATTAATTGATAAAAATATTTTAAAAACTTTATAATTCATAATTTTATAATTTCATAAGAAATAAGAACAGAAAAATATAGTTCAAGTTATTAACTAGAAAATTAAAACTATAAAACTTTTAAATTAACTCTTTAAAAAGAATAAAGCCGAAAATGTTCTCCTCTATTTTTCTTCCCTTTTTATCGTTTTAATTTTATAAGTTTGAGATTTTGTAAAGACTACATTTTTTGTCCAAAAGGAAAATTTGGATTTTTTGTATGTATGTAGAATTTTCTTAATTTAATGAATGATTGATTGATTTATGAAAGTTTAAGTTTGTTGACAATCTTTATGCAAAAATTTGTGAAAAAATGTAGAATAGTTTTTAAGGGATGGCTGTTTCACTTAAACACCGTTTTTTGGAAGAGCCTTGCGGTGATAAATCGTTTTTACACCCTTGCAGAGGGTATTATAATTTTGGTCAAAAGTGTGCAACGCAGTAAAGGAGACATCTCTGATCAGGATCACCTCCTTAGTTGATATAAGCATGTCCGTCTGTCTGTTTCTACGCGAAAAAGTCTCTCAGTTTTAAAGAAATCGAATTCAAGCATTACACACATCCTTATTTTCTTTGCACGCAGCATATAAGTCGGAACGGCCGGGATCGGCCGACTATGTCGTATAGCCGCCATATAACTGATTGATCGGAATTGCCATAACATTGATGTTTGTTAAGTTAGGAAGTTGGGATTTTCTGTGGGTCGTTGTATTTGGCCAATTAATTCGACCCACCAAATTTCATAAGGATCGGCCGACTATATTCTACAGCTGCCATATAACTGAACGGTTGGATTTGCCATAACGTTGGTGTTTTTAAAGTTAGAAAGTTGGGAATTTTATGAGTGTTAACAATGCATTTTATGAATAATTTTGGAGAATATAATTTACAGAATACTCTGCAAGGGTATTTCAACTTCGGCTTCTCCCGAAATTAGCTTTCCTTTCTTGTTATAATTTTGTTTTGTACATACGGGAACGTTATATGCAAAAAATTAAGTTTTTCGTCGCAAGAATTCTTACAAAAGTATCTATTTCGGCAAAATAAAAATTTTGTTTCTACTTCTTAAATCTCAATGAAAATTTGGGGAAATGTTCTCAAGAAGTTGTTCTTCAAGATAGAGCAAGAAAAAATTTTCGATTTAATGTAAGAAATAGAGATTATAGTAATAATAATATAAGAATAAGTTTTTAAAATTACTGAATTTCATATTATTAGTTACAAAACTATTTTACAATTGAAACTTAGCATGAAGTGCAGCACCTATCATGGCAGCAATATATGTCTTTAGAACCAGCCGTAGCAGTCGCAGTGCGCTCGAATTTATTTCCTGACTTTACGATTTTTATTTTTAGAAGGGCAACAATTAATAAAATAAAAAAATTGATTACACAAAAAAGTTAAAGTTATAATAAATTAGATTTATGTGGTCCCAGGAATTCCGCAGTGATGCAAACAACTCTTGAGACGACGAAGTGATGTATTATTATAATGTTTGTTGATTATTATTATTTGGTATCCAATTACAAATATTGTGGTTTTAACTTTAATGAGTTAACAAAACTGAAACTTCTGTTCATACGTGACGTTTGAGATCTTGACACCGACTGACTCTTCTTGAGTTCTGCTTTATTGTTTATCTCGCTTTCTCGATATACTTTATTAGAAGCAACAACCGCTCCGTGTCTCTCTTCCTGATTCCTACATTCGGCCCTTCTGAAGTGATGTTCGACCCGAACTTCTTCATAAACTCAGCTACAGTGGATCTTTTCAAAGGACCTTCGCTATCTCCCACTTTTTCAACATCATACCTGCCATATTCGTGAATTTTAACTACCATATAAGGTCCAAGATATTTTCCTTTTAACTTTAGACCAACACCATACTGCGTACGCCTGATCGCAACTAAATCATTCAAGTTGTAGACCTTTTCGTCCTTCCTCCTATAGGGCTTGAATATTTTCCCTGGCTTCTTTGCGTATCTGATCTCGGTCATCGGCTAACTCCTGAATTAAAGACTGCTGTACATGTTCTTTCAATTTCGCTATGTCCACCACACGCATATCGACACCTGTTAACAACTTAAACGGAGTTACTTTTGTGCTCCTAGGCTCGAGATTGTTGATTAATTGCTGCACTTTACCCACATGCTTGAACCAATTTCCTGGATTCTCTAGACTTATCTTCGACAACATTGGCACAACAATTTTATGCATTCTTTCGATCTGCCCGTTACCACGAGGTACACCTGTAGCGGTTAATAAATGTTGAATCTTTTGTTTGTTCCTTAAATAAGTGTGAAGTTAATGCTGCACCCCTATCTGATACCACCCTGAACGGATTACCAAAGGTTACTGCTTGCCTCTCTAAGCAATTAAGCACCTCTTCGACTCCTGTTCTCGGATACAACCAAACGAATTTTGAAAATGCATCTACGACAACTAGGATGTGATTATATTTTTTCTTGGTGATCTCCATTGGTCCCACATGATCATGTGATAAATGACTAAAGGTTTGTCCCCCTTATCAATAGGATTTAAATATCCTATTTTTGCGTTAACCATAATGCATTACACACAACTGCCTACTACTCTGGATACTTTATCTCTCAGCTTTAATAATGTAATAATAATTTATTAATGTAATAAGATTTCTCCACCAATTCTTGAGTTTTCTTCGCCGAAAAATGGCCTTGCCTATGAGCAATTTGTATGATTTTAATTTCCATTTGAGATGGGACTACTATTAACTCTCGGTCGGGGTCTTTGAGCAATATTTGATTGGCGATGTAATAATCCTCATGTCCCTTATTTTCAACCAGGCTTCGGACGGCTCTTGTCCACTCATCTGCCAACGTTACAATCAGTGATGATTTTGAATTTCGTTCCCAACACATATACACGCCATTTAGTCAACCCTGCAATGACTGCCAGCACTTCCAGTTCGTATGAGTGATATTTTTCTTCACATGACTTCGTTTTACGATTCATGTACATAACAGGGTGTAGTTGACTGTCTTTTTGCAGAGGGACTGCCCAAAAACCAAACTTAGACGCATCCATGTGTACTAGAGTAGTCAATTTAGGTTTATACAGTTTCAAAACTGGTTTTCTAATCAATGCTGCCTTTAATTGTTCGAATGAAACCTGCTGCAACTCTTTGAACACAAACTTGACATCTTTCCTCAGAAAATCTGACAACGGCTTCGCTATAACTGCATATCCATCAACGAACTTCCTAAATTACGACGTTGAGCCAAGAAATCGCTGAATAGCTTTGCGATCAGAGGGCACTGGAAAATTTGATACCGCTTGCGTTTTCTCATTACTGGGTGTGATCGAACCGTTTTCTATAACATATCCTAGAAAATCGACCCTGCTCTGTAAAATTTGACACTTGGTCCAGTTAATCTTCAATCCATTTCCATATGCTACTTCAAGCACTTTTTTAAGCTTCTCTACTCCCTCTCTGATATCTTTGCTGAGAATAATAATATCGTCCATGTAGACAACTGCGACACCGTTTTTAATGAGGTCCCTGAGAACTGACATAAAGCGAGTAAATACTGCCAGGGAGTTTGAAATACCAAAAGGCACATACAAGAATTCAAATTGTCCGTTCTGTGTAACAAATGATGTATACTTCTGAGATTCAACCTCAACTGGAACATGAAAATAACCGTTTGTTAAATCTAGTGTTGTGAAAATCATCGCTCCCTGTAACTTCTCGACAACGCTATCCATCTGTACCATCGGAAAGTTATCTCGCACAATTTTCTCGTTTAATTTACGATAGTCGCAACACAATCGTTTCTGCCCATTCTTTTTTGACACAAGTACGATTGTAGAAGCGTACTCTGAAGTACTTGCTTTGATAATTTTCTCTTTGAGCCACTCTTCAACCTGCGCATCTACTATCTTATGTTCAGTATAAGGAATACGTCGAGGATGTTGAAATACTGGCGATTCATCGGTGAGTATAATCTTCATCTCGACCTTACAACGAACATTCCTTTTCGGCTTGTATTCATAAATCATGTGTTTCACGACACCTCTAACGAATGTGGCAAATGCGACAACTGTAAGTCCTGCTTACTTTCCGTCTGCGCTTTAGTTAGCATACACAAACTCTGAAACTCCTCCAACAACTCCGTGCATGAACTTACTAGTTTTTGTTCGAGAATTTGGCATTTTCGTTCTGTGATTACCTGACTGTCTGATCTGCGAATCAACTCTGTACCGTCCTTTGTTATCTTCATATCTACACTATCTAAGAGAGTTCTACCTAAAATAGCTTCAAAAGCCATGTCCTCATCCGATATGATGTGAAATTCTACACAGAGGTTAATACCATCTATTTGTACTGGGATTGTCACACTTCCAAAAGTCACAATTTGGCTTTCACCGATAATTTTCAAACATTTTTCATTTCATGTTAATTTTTCCACTCCGAGCTTAGAGAAAACATTGCCACGCATTAAGCAAAAATCAGCTCCCGTATCTATCAATCCTCTAAGAATAACTTTTCCAAATGAAATGAACTTTAACTCCAATCCTGAAGACGTAAACGTGCTTGTTGGCTTCGCCCTGTCTTCCGTCTGTACTAAGTTTATTGTCTTTTCCTGTTAAGCTACCATCTCATACTTGCACTGAGCTGCTCTATGTCCTGGTTGGTTGCATCTAAAACACTTATTATCTCTCTTCTGGCAATCTCTTTTGATATGAGATTCTTCCCCACAGTTAAAGCATTTCCTTACTTTCTCGGCTGTTTTTACTACCTCTTTGTCACCTTTATTGAAGTAGGAGTAATACTTGAATTGCTTTACTGATACTCGCATCTTCTGATATGCCTCAATCAATACCTTCAACTGCCTCATACTCTTTGCTTGGTAAAGTAAAGCCTTATTTGTCTAAGAGTCTGGAATACCGTCGACAAAGTATTCAATCAAGCTTTCATCATCCAGATCAATTGGCTTTGCCAATTCCATTAATGCATACAGGTACTCGTGCAACGATTCGGTCTTCTTCTGCTGCCTTTTGCGAAGTCTACGATGTACCTCTGCTGATGACACCCTCACACCAAATTCGTTGAGTAATGCGTTCTTTAAATATCTCCAATCCCGAACATCTCGCTGACTACGAATGAAAAGCTTCGCCGCTCCTCTGAGTAGTTGTTTAGCATAAATAAAAACCTGCAGCTGACTGCATTCCTCAGTTAGTGCACATTCTTCAAGTTCCTCAATCCACTGATTTATGTCTGGTGAATTATTTCCAGAAAACTGTGACACACCTCCTTCCACATCCTTCAAAGTAAACCACGACCTAACCGAATTAGAACTTTCACGGTTTTGCCCACCTACAATTGGATTCCTATTGGATCTACCATTTTCATGGGCCTGTCAAGGTACGGAAACGAAAGATCCGAGTTCATCATCATCCACTTTGATTCCTACCTCATCGTTATCATTAATTTGCAAACCATAGTGAGCCATCGGCATAATCCTATCTCTGTCAATTTTTCGCGTAGTTCTGCCACAAGCAGTGCCAAAATCTCTTGCCTGTTCATTTTAAAGACTTAAATATAATCTTATAAAATAGAAGAGTAATATAATGCTTATCCAATAAAATATGTATATCAAAAACGAAAGCTCGCCAACTTACGTTATTACGTTACTCTAACAAAACAGCTTTATGCACTGCTTGAATTTATGCAAGAACGAAAACTTAACTGTACATTGCTGTAAACACAACAGCACGATTGCAGAACAGCAATCCAAAAGTTTTTATATTGTCTTCTTGGCAATTTGTCTCGATCTCTTCGTCTTGTGTTCTTCTTTTCGCAAATGTCTGCCCGTCCAAATCAGTTTAACTTCTCGCCACAAATACTGTTTTGTATTCTTCCTGTTGTATCACCAATACAGCTGGACTTCTCGTTGCCTGATGCACACGGCCTTGAATTCGTCTTCTAGCCACGCCAGGTCACCAGTACTGCTCCAGAATGGACTTTTCGCTGCAAACCCACAATTGGTACTTCTCCAGATCTTCCTGCTCTTTGACCGTCGATCTCCTTCCGTACACTTTTCCGCTTCCTTATCTTGCTTTGACCAGCCTTTGAAGCCTGTGTCCTCGTCCTCTCCTGATGCACAACTTCTGCGATACTTCTGCCTGCTACCGTAACTGCTCCACGCCTTGCCTCTTGTCCAGATGACCACTGCTAACAATCCTGCTTCATGCTTGTGGACGTGCACCACAGAGCTATTGCGTTGCTTCCAGATTCGGTACTCGAAAGTCGAATTTCACAACTATTTTATTTCTGCAATTTTGCCTCTCCTTTGTAAATTCTTTTAGTTTTTCTGTTACTTTCCAAATTTTTTTTTTTAGTATCTGGTACTACTACCACGTTGCAAAAAGTTAAGTAGGTTTTTAAACACACAACTCAGTTTAATGACTGTAGTTTGTAATGGATCCAAATATCCGGTTGAGCCCCCAAAATTGTGGTCCCAGGAATTCCGCAGTGATGCAAACAACTCTTGAGACGACGAAGTGATGTATTATTATAATGTTTATTGATTATTATTATTTGGTATCCAATTACAAATATTGTGGTTTTAACTTTAATAAGTTAACAAAACTTAAGCTTCTGTGCATGCGTGACTCTTGAGATCTTGACACCGACTGACTCTTCTTGAGTTCTGCTTTATCGATTCTCTCGCGTTCTCGATATACTTTATTAGAAGCGACAACCGCTCCGTGTCTCTCTTCCTACTTGCTCTTCTGGTTTATTCCTGATTCCTACATTTATTTATGTAGGGTTACTGAAAAATGCATCTTTGAAAATTGAAGCTATGTCGCTATATCGATTTTGCGCTGCATTTTGCCATCGTTTCTATGTAAGCTGTATGATATTGTCAACCAAATTTGACAAAACTAAAAGCGTATTTCTGATATAGTAAATAATTACTAAATCTCAAATATTTTGTTTGCGTAGAAACGATGAACGGGCAGACGAACGGACAGAGGACATGGCTAAATCAACCGGAAGATGATTGATGCTGATCAAGAATATTTATGCTTTATAGGGTCGGAAATGTCTCCTTCACTGCGTTGCAAACATTTGACTGAAATAATAATACCCTCTGCAAGAATATTGCAAGTTTTACTAAAAGAAATTGAGCCCGACGTAAACCCCAATGAAGTTTTCGATGCCCTCAAAGAAAACTGGGTTTCTGTAATAGGCGTTAGGAAAATCAGTAACGGGAACAAAAAGCCGTAACCACTCTTTAAGGTAGAGCTGGAGCCAGACAGCAGAGTCTTGAAGAAAAATGAAGTGCATCCCATCTATAACCTGCAATACCTATTACAGAACTAAGGAGGAAGAGCCACATAAAAGGAACATGCTGCTCACTTCGATCAGTCTGTGTAGTTTGTGGAGACTTTCACAATTCCGCTAAATGACCTGCCAACAAGGAAGACCCCAAATGAAGATATTTGGAAACTGCGGAAGAAATCGAATGCAAACTACAGGGGCTGTGTGGTCCCCAAGAAGTTGAAAAACCGCATGCAACGAGTGACAACAATGCGCCATCAAAACACACAAAACGGGTACACTTACTGAAAAACGACGTCGAAAAGGAACGGAAAACCCACATAAGACTAATCATGCAGGTCCCAGCAGACAAAGAATTTATGTCCTTCATGAAAACGACCATGTAAACACTGGTTCAAAAACAGAACATGGTGTTACAGTTGCTTGCAGCTAAGCAGTCTACATAATTGATGGAATTTCTACAAAAAACCATGTGGAACGCCAATGGCGGTCCCCGGCACAAACTTGAAATAACACAGTTCCTGAACGAAAATCATATCGACATTATGCTACTCATAGATCACCTCATAAACAAATACAATGTACTGATTAGCTCAGTTTTTTTTTAATTTTTTAAATTTCCTCTAACGTCATAATTTAATCTTAATTTATTCAAGTACAGCTTCAAGCACCGAAAAGATAAGTCGTGCCACAATAGCCTAGCCAAAACGTTATTAGCAAAATTTTGCACAAACAAATATTATCCACAAAAAGAAATTATAAAAAACCCAAAAAACACCAAACACACGAAAACCTCTAAAACGGGCTCAAGCCCTTCATTAGCAATCATCACGGACCCACCAGACATTTTCAAAATTACCTAAAAATCGTACCATTCCCAATTAGGCGACCCGAAATTTAGCGTAATTAAAAGAAAGGAAAACTACTCGTTTGAAAAACTATCACCATTCGTAATTAAAAAAACCGTGAACTTTGCTTGTGGAGGAGATGTCGACAGATGCAATATAATAAGAGACGGCACATTATTAATAAAAACTAAAAATTAATTGCAAGCCAGAAAGCTTCTTAAACTTACAACAATCGCAGAAATCGAAGTAACAACAAGTGAACATAAAACATTGAAATTCTCTAAGGGAGTTATTTCTTTTAACGACCTTAGATATATTGACGAAGTCAAAATTCTACAAGAGCTAAAACCACAAAATGTAAGCGAAGTGAAAAAATAATAATATAACGACAAAATCCCAACACTAACTCTGATAGTTGAAACAGGATTGATCATTATAACATTTGATACACACAAACTCCCAGAAATATTGCGAATTGGTTACGAAACAGTTCGTGTACGTGATTATATCCCACTTCCACTCCGATGCAGAAAATGCCTCCGCTTTGGTCACCCAGCACCAATATGCAAAAGCTCCGAAACTTGCACTAATTGCTCAGAAATAAATCACACAAACGACGGAGAAACATGTAAAAAATTAAAAAAAAATGCCCAAACTGCAAAAATAACCCAGAACTTGACTATCAGCACAGCCCAATCGACCGCAAATGTCCCACTTTCATAAAAACCAAGAATTATCAGCTATTAAAACCAAACACAAATTTGATCACAAAACTGCCCAACGTATTTATTTCGAACAAAAACAACTCAGATGACAACAAAGCCTTAATCACCGAATACCTTTTTTTTTTTGAAATATTATTTATTTGTAAACATAGAACCCGTACAAACTGATTGCATCACACATACCAGAAAACTAGCCTCACCATACTCGTCACAACTCACATAAGACCTAAAAATAAAAATCTTCCCTAAAGAGAAGTCTAAAAACCTAACAACGAATGTGAAAGAATCTAAGAAAAGGCCAAAACTTTGAACAAAAACAAACACGTTAACAACAGCGACAGCGAATTCATATAGAACCTTAAACCCTAAGTAAGAGTTAAACTTCAACCGTTAACACTACCAATAAAGTTAAGTAACAAGCTTTAATTTTCACTAAAATTTCATTAACTGTAATTCAATGGAACTTAAAAGGATATGTAAATAACTATAGCCAACTCCTTATTCTCATCAAAAAATATTCCCCGCATATAATATTCCAACCCCAATAAACTACAAACTATTAACCAACAGATTTGGCGGCGTAGCACTTTTAGTTTATAAATCAGTTCAATACACTACCCCTAACATCACAGACGTCCTAGAAACAATTGCCATAAATATACAATATAAATTTAAATTAAACATATTTTCAATATATGTACAATCTCCCACCAAAAACATTACAAACTAGACATTTAAAAACAGAATTAAGACACAACAAGCACCCTCACTAATTATGGGAGATTTCAATGGATGCCATCCTTCCTTGGGCTCACCAACAACAAATAGACGAGGAAAAATAACTCAAAGATTTATTGACAATGCACATCTTATTTTACTGAACGACAAATCTCCCACACATTTTTCAACTCACAGTACTTACCCACACATCGACCTCACACACTCTGCTCTCCAATTTTGGCCCTATTTCCATCAAAAAATACACAAAAATTCAACAGACGCTTTTTTAAGAGGCCAACTGGGAAAAGTACAACCTACTTACCCAACAATCAAACGAAAAATACCCAACTTCCCAAAACGTAAACAAAGAAGTAGCCCAAATTAACAGAATTATTCTATCTAGAGCAAACCTTTCCATCCCACAAACTTCACCAAATACCCATCTGTACAGGATTCCATGGTGGAACAAACACCTCGACCAACTACGAAAACAAAAACAACTTGCTTGGAAAAAATTAAACCGAATAATTACAGTAGAACATGTTATAGACATAGGCTCGAACTAAAAAAAAGTAAAAAGAAGCTTCCAGCTCTTTCACTTTTATGTTGGCTATTTCGATGGTGGCTAATGTTGTCTCATTGTTTTCTGGGTTTGTGATAGCATGAATTTGCTTTACTGGGTTAGGTCCACAGAAACGTCTTATATTGTACCAAATTTTCGATGAGGAGGTAGTGGGTTGGAGGTAGGGGTGATCGAAAGTTTAATATCCATTGGAAGCTGCAGGCTTTTAGTTTTAGATGTAGTTTCTTGCATTCGGTGTGTCCTCTCCAGCTAGTCGTTTGTCGAGGTGAACGCCAAGATACGTTACTTCGTTACCTTGGGGAATCGTCTTACTATTCAATGATAGTGAAGGGCATGTTTGCCTGTTAAGAGTAAACCTTATGTGTTTAAATTGTTGTTCATTTATTTTAATTCCTCGGATTGGGCATCTCGAGCGACTTAGGACTGCAAATATGGTATTATGCGTGTTAGAAGTCATTTCTGGAACAATTTATACAGACACGTTAATAGACTTACTGGTCTGTAAGATGACGGGATTGTGTGGTTTTCGCCGGGCTTTAATATCATTATGATAGCAGGTTTTTTTTAAGAAAATAAGTGGTGTTGAAATAGTTGCTGCTGCAAGGAGTGCATCTTCAAGAGTATCGGTAGAGCAGTCCATGTCCGCTTCGATATTGAGTTGTGGGGTTAGTTCGATGGGAGAACCTACATACTTGTCTATTCTTTTTTACCAGGTGGTTCTGTGCGATGTCAGTCTCTGGGGTAGTAGTTTCTGGGCTTTGAAGAAGAGTTATTAGCACCGACGAATGGTCTGATTAAAGGTTTAAAAGCGTTTTGACGTTTTTTATGTTGCGTGGAATGTTTGTCACCGCAAAATCTATTAAGGCTATCTAAGGGCTACCAGGGGAAACATATGCAAATTTGTTGCTCAGTCTTATAATTGCATTATATAATTGCCCTCCTTTGGGAGGCACAAGTCGATCTCCAAGGTGGAAAAAATTGATGAATTGTCCTTCAGAAATAGTAAATCGAGGCTGGTATGGAAAAGAGTCCGATACCTGACTGCACTTTGATAAACCATGTAATTAGCCTAGTCAACAGTGACCTACACCCAAAAGGAATTGGAAGTTAGAGGACAGAGACCCACATTTATGAAATAACACCGCACAAAAAATGAAAGTGGAATTTTTCATCCTAATTCTGCCAAATATATATATTTCGATCAAGAATTTCACAACAAATAAAAAATATAAGTCAGGATTATTTTGCATCAAAAATTGTGAAGTTAGGCCTAAGAGATAGAAAGGCTAACAAAAAATAAGTAATTGACTAATGATTTCTAATTAATTTTCCAAAAGGAGATTTTTTATTTAATTTAATTTAAAATTAGTAGCAGCTAATTATACCCGTTACTCGTAGAGTAAAAGGGTATATTGTATTCGTGCAAAAGTATGTAACAGGTAGAAGGAAGCGTTTCCGACCCTATAAAGTATATATATTCTTGTTCAGGATCACTAGCCGAGTCGATCTAGCCATGTCCGTCTGTCCGTCTGTCCGTCTGTCCGTCTCTCCGTCTGTCCGTCTGTCTGTCCGTCTGTCTGTCTGTCCGTATGAACGCTGAGATCTCGGAAACTATAAAAGCTAGAAGATTGGCATTTTGCATGTAGATTTTAGGAGTTCCTACGCAGCGCAAGTTTGTTTCAAAATGGTGCCACGCCCCCTCTGACGCCCACAAGCGACCAGCTGTGGCCACAGTTTTGATGCTATTATGAAAATTTTTTTTTGATATATATTTGTTTCGTCAATACCTATCGAATGGCCTAATAAAAGTTTGCCACGCCCACTCTAACGCCCAAAAACCCATTAAACACTTATGCCTGGTTAGCGCCTACATTTCTGCCTTTCATGGCCGCAATAGTGCAATAGCGCCATCTAACGGATGATTTTGGAACAGCTGGCCAAGGTGCTCAACAGAGTCAACGTTAATTCTCGATAAGGATTTCTATTAAGGGAAATTGCGATGGTTTTCATTTGTCAATACCGAACTATATCCCAAGAACTATGCAAATCAAATCAAGTTAGCCAAATTGGAGGTGTTCCCTGGGTACCGATTTTAACATAAAAATCAGGAGCTAATTCGAGCTGCGAAAAACATACAGAAGGCATATTTATATTAGTTGTTTAGCTGAGTAACGGGTATTTAATAGTCGAGACACTCGACTATAGCGTTCTCTCTTGTTTTTTCAATAAAACTGACTTACAAAAATAAAAACAAAATATATAAATAGAAATAGAAATAAATTAATTTAAAAAAATCATTTTAAATTAATTCAACTACAAATATAAATTTTTACACCCTACATTTTATTGTCTTTGTTCTTATTTCCTGTTGCTGACTCTAAGGTCTTTCCGTGGGAATAATTCAGCCACTTATGTGCTGACATACTTTGTCTTTGGTTTTTCTTTTTCGGTACCCATACAATATTTTTCTGAGGATGTAGTTTTAACTGCCTATTTAGCGGAATTTTCGTCGACGCTGCTGATACGGTTACGTTTCTGGGAACATCGGCCTGGCCATTCATGACCTATTCATTTAGTCGCCATAGAAGCAAGAAAGGTTATTCTAGCGATTCGGAATCTGATGGCGAAGGGGGGCGTTCAAGTAATATTGTCGAAACTCGAAATTACAACCCCTATCGAAGAAAAGGTATACAAATCGTAAATTAAATCTAATTTCTTTTCTTATACCCTTGCAGAGGGTATTATAATTTCAGTCAAAAGTTTGCAACGCAGTGAAAGATACGTTTCCGACCCCATAAAGTATATATTCTTGATCAGAATCGTTAGGGGAATCGATATAGTCCATCTGTCCGTCTGTTTCAATACCGTTTGCGAGCTCGGCGTAAGAGCTAGCGATCTGAAACTTTCACTTTCGCAACCTATAGCTCAAATAGGAACAATATACCTATATTCTATAATTCCCAGTCACAATAGGGTGAAATCGGTTAAAGTTGTTTTTTTTCCAAGATATTTTGCGCAGTATATAAGCTATTGACATGAATCTTTCCAAATCGTATTTTTATATACCTTGACCAGGGTAAGAGCGTGCCGATCGGACGTACATATCTTAAAGCTTCCATATAAATAATTGTTAGGAGCTGTAAAAATGTCCCTTTTTTCTATATTTATATGTCTGCAAGGGTATTAAAACTTCGACTTGCTGAAGTTTGCTTCCGTCTTCGTTTTTATTTGTAAAGCTGTCTTTCTTTTTTAAATGTCTTCTTCCAATGCACTTAAATCTATCAAGACAATCTAAATTTTCTTACTAACGGTATTCTTTTTGAGTGGCCATTTCATCTATACAAAGATAATTTCCTTTATCATTTTTATTTTCAGATTTGTCTGATCTAACATGTAAAACAGGTACATTTTAGTTAAAGTTGAATTCAAAAAAAAGGTTGAATTCGACATATCAAAAATTTTTACGGAACAAAATGTATAAAAAATTTATTTGAATCGTTAATTATGTTTTTGTATCTAGAAGATATAGTCCAGAGGAAGGGGTGATCGAAAGTTTAATATCCATTGGAAGCTGCAGGCTTTTAGTTTTAGATGTAGTTTCTTGCATTCGATGTGTCCTCTCCAGCTAGTCGTTTGTCGAGGTGAACGCCAAGATACGTTACTTCGTTACCTTGGGGAATCGTCTTACTATTCAATGATAGTGAAGGGCATGTTTGCCTGTTAAGAGTAAACCTTATGTGTTTAAATTGTTGTTCATTTATTTTAATTCCTCGGATTGGGCATCTCAAGCGACTTAGGACTGCAAATATGGTATTATGCGTGTTAGAAGTCATTTCTGGAACAATTTATACAGACACGTTAATAGACTTACTGGTCTGTAAGATGACGGGATTGTGTGGTTTTCGCCGGGCTTTAATATCATTATGATAGCAGGTTTTTTTTAAGAAAATAAGTGGTGTTGAAATAGTTGCTGCTGCAAGGAGTGCATCTTCAAGAGTATCGGTAGAGCAGTCCATGTCCGCTTCGATATTGAGTTGTGGGGTTAGTTCGATGGGAGAACCTACATACTTGTCTATTCTTTTTACCAGGTGGTTCTGTGCGATGTCAGTCTCTGGGGTAGTAGTTTCTGGGCTTTGAAGAAGAGTTATTAGCACCGACGAATGGTCTGATTAAAGGTTTAAAAGCGTTTTGACGTTTTTTATGTTGCGTGGAATATTTGTCACCGCAAAATCTATTAAGGCTATCTAAGGGCTACCAGGGGAAACATATGCAAATTTGTTGCTCAGTCTTATAATTGCATTATATAATTGCCCTCCTTTGGGAGGCACAAGTCGATCTCCAAGGTGGAAAAAATTGATGAATTGTCCTTCAGAAATAGTAAATCGAGGCTGGTATGGAAAAGAGTCCGATACCTGACTGCACTTTGATAAACCATGTAATTAGCCTAGTCAACAGTGACCTACACCCAAAAGGAATTGGAAGTTAGAGGACAGAGACCCACATTTATGAAATAACACCGCACAAAAAATGAAAGTGGAATTTTTCATCCTAATTCTGCCAAATATATATATTTCGATCAAGAATTTCACAACAAATAAAAAATATAAGTCAGGATTATTTTGCATCAAAAATTGTGAAGTTAGGCCTAAGAGATAGAAAGGCTAACAAAAAATAAGTAATTGACTAATGATTTCTAATTAATTTTCCAAAAGGAGATTTTTTTATTTAATTTAATTTAAAATTAGTAGCAGCTAATTTTTTCAATAAAACTGACTTACAAAAATAAAAACAAAATATATAAATAGAAATAGAAATAAATTAATTTAAAAAATCATTTTAAATTAATTCAACTACAAATATAAATTTTTACACCCTACATTTTATTGTCTTTGTTCTTATTTCCTGTTGCTGACTCTAAGGTCTTTCCGTGGGAATAATTCAGCCACTTATGTGCTGACATACTTTGTCTTTGGTTTTTCTTTTCGGTACCCATACAATATTTTTCTGAGGATGTAGTTTTAACTGCCTATTTAGCGGAATTTTCGTCGACGCTGCTGATACGGTTACGTTTCTGGGAACATCGGCCTGGCCATTCATGACCTATTCATTTAGTCGCCATAGAAGCAAGAAAGGTTATTCTAGCGATTCGAATCTGATGGCGAAGGGGCGTTCAAGTAATATTGTCGAAACTCGAAATTACAACCCCTATCGAAGAAATAATCATGGACCCCGTACAGTTTAGCGCATTCATAGACACTGCTGTCGGCAACGCTATGGCAAAACCAGCAAAGGGAACAAGAATTAAGCCAAACAATTGCTACGCTTGCTGCCAAGGTGACAACGGTGAGTCTCTCACCAACCTCAGCACAGACCCCCGAAATAAAGCTGTATGAGGAGATACCAATTTTAGACAACGTCCGTTGTGACCAGCCGTCAGGCTCCGCTGCGGCCGTTGCCACATATTCCGTCGGTACGATGGCGAGCGAAAAAAACTGAAAGTCGCCAACAAGAAAGGGCTCCTCAGTCGTCAAATGCTCATGTTCTTGGCGGAAAATATCCGCACTTCAACCAACAGCTCAAGGTTCATGTTCACGCTGATCAGCAAAGTTACAGATATCAAAACAACTCAACCCAGAGGCTATGGAGGTCGATCCTTCCCTCTCCAAAATAATTCCGCCCACCCACGCGCAGCCCTACCGGAAAAGGAGACTTCCGAGCGTACGAGTGTCCCGAAAAAACAGCAAAGGCTGACCTTTATTGCCCATGGCGTAGAAAAAGGGTAAGAGACGTACGACCGTACTGCTTCTGTCGTGGCAGGGTATATGACGCCATTCTGTTCATTTTTTAGGGAAAGTCCCAGACGAAGAGTAGCGGGGATGGAGATGAATTTCTAATTGACACCGGTGCGTCCGGCCCCACAATGTATAGCGAGGTATCCGCCAAGTCTCCATTCACTCAATCTAATCAGCGAAACTACCCAATCAGCGAAACTACCATAGGAGAAAAATGCTACGTCCGCCCATTTAACATACAGCCGACGTTCTTTATACTAGCGTACTTGTCATCCTTCGATGGAATAATCGACCTCGACCTGTTAAAACAGGCAGGGTCATCTCTCTGCTTAGCTTATGGCTACCTAAAATGGGGCGCAAAAGTTAAAAAATGTCGTTTCATAAGTGATGACAATTTTACTAAAATAGTTTGCTCAGACGCACCCTTCTTGGTAAAATCACAATTCATGCGCCAGCATTTTCCAAAGAAATATTGAGGATATCTTGCGAGACCAAATTTCTGCTAGGCTCACGTCGATGACATGATAAATTTCTTGGAAGACGAAAACGCTCACATCAAGCACGTAGACTGTGTTCTAAAGAGTGCAAACATGATTGTCTCAGCACAGAAATCCCCGTTATAAAAAGCAAGAAAGGGAAAGGATTTTTGGGCGGAACCATCGTTGATATACCCATGCAGAATATTCTATCCGTTATGGCATTTCAAATCGTTCTGTTATATGGCAGCTACAGGATATAGTCTGCCGATGCTTATGAAATTTTATAGGTCGGATTGCTTAGGCAAAAAAATACCCATAAAACTTCCAACTTCCAACTTTATAAACACCAAAATTATGGCATTTCCGATCAATCAGTTATATGGCGGCTATAGGATATAGTCGGCCGATCCCGTCCTTTCTGACTTATATACTGCGTGCAAAGCAAAGAAGGATGTGTGCAAAGTTTCAATTGATATCTTTTAAAACTGAGAGACTAGTTCGCGTAGAAACAAACATACGGACAGACAGACGGACATGCTTATATCAACTCAGGACGCGATCCTGATCAAGAATAAATATACTTTATTTTGTTAAGATACCAATAAGTAACATCTTAAGAGAGCCCAACAGTGCACTGTTCAAGCTCTCAGCCTCTAACTCCAACCAGCACCGATCCCAACGAGGGGAGGCGCTAGTTAACTATCGTTTCCTTGTGGTGGCCCAAAAACGTCAACTTCTAGTCAATGTATATAAATTTTAACTCAATAAATCTTTATTCAAAAAACAACACCGTGCAATTCAGTTTACAATTTTAAGGGATAATTATTATGCCATGATGATTCGCTTGAACCCCTGAGCCCGGAAACCTTATTTGTATTACAATTTATGTGTGTGTATATGTTTATGCATATGCTAACAAAGTTGTATTTAGATACAACTTGAGGGGAGTTCGCCACATCCTGCCTCTTGCTGATGATGCGATTTTAGCGGGGAATTTATAAAGAGCGATGAACGGCTAGCTGCCGGTCACCAGATGTACGAAAAATAACCATCTAGCGTATAGAAGATTCGGAGTCGTGCACTTCTAGCATTGCTTGGTACTAAACTCGTCGGATGGGGGTGGTTCTTTCCTCGTCGTCTATATGATATACGCACAAACAGAGAAAGTTTTAAGTCCTCTAAGCGGTACTCTAACATATTCCAAAACAAATCAGGATGTGAACGAACATTTTTGTAAGCAGACGGACTGTGAAGACTAAGCGGATCAAAAACATACTAAGAGTTTGGGGAAGCTTGGTGTTATTCACCCCCGTTCTATACCCTCCCTACCTTAATAACACTTGAGAAATTTGGCGCTTATCCCTTTTTGTATTTATTTAGATATTCACTTATTAAATCTATGTAACAGCAGCATTATAATCCAAGCGATGGATCTATGAATCTAAAGTTATTTAAACATCATTGTTTTTCCAATCGAATTCTTCTTTATCTAACAAAATATAACTTTTCACGCCTTTAGTGCGTTCAGTCACTTTAAACTGATTGCTTCTCATTAAAGCTTCGTCATTACTGTTCGAGCAGTACCCCTTCGCTAGACCCAGTCTAGTGCGCATAGGTGTATGGCTGAACCTGTAGCGCTCTTGCGCTCTCCTCTTATATCTGCCTTATCTCGCTAAGTCTGTCGCGCTACATGCATTCAGCGACTACATTGTAAAACCCAAATTAAAATATGTAGCCAGGCTTTCGGCTGCAGCAGTGCAGATTCGACTGGCAGAATAAACACAACACGTACATAAAATGATAAAATTAAAAGCGTTATTATTACGAAAACGTAAGGTGGCATTTTTTGTCTTTGGTTTTTTTTTTTTTTTTTTATCGGCGCTGAGTCCCACGGCCCACTTACCCGCCTAACTCGACCGAGGGGCAGCTGTGTATCGTATGGCACGATTCGCGATAAGATAGACGCGAGATAGGAAAATAAAGGTAAAGGTCCGGGGAAAAAAGTGAATAGTTAGGATCAATCTTGTGCCAATGAAGCAAGTATTAATCGTTTTAGGAGCGGCAGAGAGTCAAGATTTGATATTACAGGAAAAAGTTCATTATAGTCAGAACATAATACTCTGAAAGGCTCATGCAAAGGGGCATAGTTAGATCTACAATGACTTAAAGTTAGGGGACCATAATTTCTAGTTAATCTACTTGGAACAGAAAAGTTTAGCCGACTTAACAAGTCGGGGCAGTCAATATCACCATGTATAAGGTTATAAATAAAGAATAGTACCGGGCATCGTTCTTCTACGGTTGGTTAGGATGGTAAATTAATCAAAAGAAGTCTTCAATAGAAGGTAAGATAAGATTTGCATCCCAGTTTTGGGCGCCGTAAAGCAAAAGAAGGAAGTTTTTTTGTACAGATTCAATACGACCAATATGTATTCCGTATTGTGGAATCCAGACGGAGACCCATACTCCAGAATCGGACGGACTAGCGAAACATATAAAGTTTTAGTCAAATAAGGATCATCGAATTCTTTGACCACCCTTTAATAAATCCAGCACTCCTCTGGCTTTATTAACCATGGACGAAATGTGATTAGGAAAATTTTTAGTTTGGGGTCCAAGAGAACGCCCAGATCGTTTACAAGAGTTATTCTATCAAAGAGCTGCCACTTAACGTGTAAGTCGCGTATATCGGATTGGCCCGATAAAAGTCATCAGCTTACACTTGGAACCGTTTAAATTTTAGTAAATTATCTCGGCAAAGTCTAAATAGCAGGAAATGTCCTATACTGCAGGCACATACAACATCATCTGCGTACATAAGGTACGTGAGAATGACTTATAATTGAGGGAAGATCATTAATAAATAATGTAAAAAAGTA
>JAECXW010000730.1:0-33599 GCA_018153365.1 Drosophila fuyamai
GATCAATCGAAGATCAATTGAAACTGCAGCTAATATTGAACCACAGGAGGGTAGAAGTATAACTCCTGTAGGATTAAATGGAGAAGCTCCTCCTTTCGTCCCAAGTATTTCTCAAGGCCAAAATAATCAAGAAAGAATGAGCAGAAGTAATAGCATCAGTGCAGATATTGGAAAAATAGTAAATGTTATAAGTGGTTGGAAATTACAGTATAATGGTTCTGTAAATGGTATGCCTGTTGGGAAATTTAATAAGGGATGGTGACTGCCTTGACAAATGATTGTTTGGACGGTAAATTTGAAATTGTGCGATCATATCCACATACTTTTAGTGGGAGATGATATATGTGGACGCAGAGAGTGAATGGTTCTGGAGGTATAGGAGTACGGTTGACAAAGTAGTATGGAAAGTCTCTGCAGCTCTAGTTCTTATTTTCACGATCCATTGTCAGATGATGACGTAAGAGAATTAATATGGATAGAAAGCAACAACTCAATGAGAGTTTGATGAATTCCATAATGCAATTATGTTGTTGGTAGATCGGTTATACAATATCCAATAAGCGAAAGTCAGTTAGTGTCAGTACTTAAACGTAACCTAAGACCTTTCTGCGAAAAGAGCTTTTCTATTTGGAAATAAATTCTTTAGGTAACTTACGAAATCCTGTAAAATAATGAAGAGAAGCTTTTAGTGAGGAATTTAATAATAATTATAATACAAAGATTAATCGAAAAGCTTTTAGAAATATGTATAGAATGATCGAAGTATGAACGAGATTATTTAATGGAAAATGAAATTTCAGAAATAAAAGGAGATAAAGCTGATGATATGAAAATACCGTGTTGGAATTGTAGAAAATATGGACATAAATTCATAGATTGTCAATTTGAAAGAAAAATATTTTGTATGGGATGTGGCAATAGAAAATGTGAAACGACCAAATTGGTGAAAGGTCAGAAAAACAGAAGGTCGAATGTATTATGACAACAATTAACCATCGTTCCAATCCAAAAAACTGATTAATTTGATGACTTAACTCATCCATCGCCAAAGTATTAAAAATGGTAAATATCGGACAGAATGACGTTAAAGGTAAATTATATCGTATAATTCCATATCATGTTCGATTAGAAATTATATTAGAGTCCGTAACAAAATCTTTAACCAGAGTAAAGTAAAATTGAATTGATGTTAGGAACAGATCCAAGCGAAATCCTTTACGATTGCGTAACTTTAACAAAATTAAAGATAAATCAAAAGATTGACGGTTTTTTTACGATGCAATGCTTAGCAAGACAAAGATGTTAGACCATTTGTAGAAGTGTTAATTTTTGGTAAATTATGGCGGATTATTAGATTCCGGTGCATCTGTCTCTTGTTTAAGTGGACAAGTAGCTATGAATATTTAAACAAAAATAAAGATTTAAAGTTAGTAATTCAATTAGTAGAAACTGCTGGAGGTCAAAAATATAATGTTCTTTGGAACTGTTGAAACCAAGTTTACATTTCTGTAATCAGTCTAAATTGGTAACGCTTTATATAATACCTGAACTGAAACAAGATCTTTGAATAGTTGGATTTTTTACTTTTGGTACATCTTTGGTTTAATGAGTCAACCAAACCAATCATATACGTGTTAGCGAACTGGAATTTACCAGACACTCTAAGTTTTGAATAAAAACAGCAAATGACGAAAAATATCATTGTTTCCAGATTTCAATAGGGATGGCTTAGGAAAAACATCTATTTTAGAGCATGCTATTGAAATTATTCCCGAAGCAAAACCTATTAAGCAAAGATATTTTCGGTATCTCCTGCGATAGAGAAAAAACACACGCAGAGATTGATGAGATGATCAAATTAGGAGTGATAGAAACCGCACCTCCGACATGTTCATGGAGTGAGTCCTGCTGCTGTAGTACCCAGAAAGGGAGAAAAAGTTTCGATATGTTGACTCTCGCAAAGTGGAACCCAGTAACTATTAAAGAGCGTATCCACAACCAAAAATTAATGGAATTCCTTTCAAGATTACCCAAAGCTAAATTTATAACTTCTTTAGATCTTTAATCATGCATTTAAGAAAAAAACAATAGGTTTGAAGGAATCTTGTAGATTTACTGCATTTACTGTGCCCAAAACCGACCTTATACAGATTCAAGGTAATGCCTTTTGCTTAACCAATGCAGCTCAAACAATGTGTCGTTTAATGGACGTTATTATTCCACCTGATCTTAAAAGCCGTGTATTTGTTTATCTTGATGACTTATTTCGGTCAGTGCATTTACTCAGCACATAGAGTCTGCTTAAAGTACAATGGCTGACGTGTTGCGAAATGCAGGTTTGACATTAAACTAAGAAAAATGTAAATGGTATTCCTGAAGTTCGTTATCTTGATTTGTGATAGGCAACGGCTGTATATAAGGTAGATCCAAAAAGAGACAGCAATAAAAGATCTACTTCCTCCAAAACTGTTAGAGAATTGCGTAAATTTTTAGGTTGTGCCGGTTGGTATCGCAGGTTCCTGGGAAAATTATGGCAACAATAACAGCACCTCTCACAGATTTAACCAAAAAGAGCAAGACTTTAAATGGACAGATGAGGCTAACCAGGCATTTGAAGAGGTAAAAAAGTAGACCAACTTCAGCACCATTATTAGTGACACCGAATTTTGAGAAGCCCTTATTATTCAATGCGATGCTTCGAAAACAGGCGTTGGTGGTGTTCTTGCTCAACTTGATGACGATAATATAGAAAGACCAATTGCATTTTTTCACATAAATTAAACCAGTCACAGCAGAAATTTTGTGTCACAGAATTAGAATGTTTAGTTCTATACCTGAGTACCATCGAGAAGTTTAGGGAATATGTGGAAGGCCTCGAATTTAAAAGTTATTCCGGATCATACCGAGCTTAAAATGGTTTATGCGGCAAACGGTTTCAACGGTCGCTTAGCTAGATGGGCGTTAAAATTGCAACATTATACCTTGAAATTGAACACCGAAAAGGAAGCCTCAATATAGTTCCTGATGCGCTATCGCGATTGCCAGTCAAGGAAATTAATGAAATAGATGTTGTTTTACCAGTAATCGATTTGGTTCCACCTTATTTTTGGTCTAACGAACGTTTTGCAGAAAATGTCATACTAGAGAATCAAATCGTTTACCAGATCTCAAAGTTGTGGATCAATATATATCGTAGAAATCAGTTTTGTAGAGACGACGTATGCGAGTCAAACTGCCTGAAGCTATGGGTACCATCCGAGATTAATTTCAATCAGTTATAGAGAACGCCTCACCACCTCATAATGCTCATGGAGGTATAGGAAAACCTTAGAGAGACTTCTGCAGAAATTCTATTGGCCAAGCATGGCGATAGAAGTGAAAAACTTTATTGCGCGGTGTAATGTTTGTTAACAATCAAAAGCCCCAAATATCACACTGAAACCACCTATGGGAAACCCGGCAATAAGTGAAAGGCCGTTTCAACGCCTTTATATGGATTTTATTGACCTTATCCTAGGTCAAAGAGAGGAAATATAGAGTGTTTATTGTGTTAGATCACCTAACTAAGTTTCATTTCTGAAACCGTTGGCTGAAAATTTACAGCAGATCTTGTTGTAGACTTTTGAGTACCAATATTTTCATGTATTTGTGTCCCAGAATGCATTGTGACGGATAATGGAAACAATTTAAATCCTCACTGTTTGAGTCATTTCTTGAAAGGCATGGGATAAAACACTTTTCTAACCACAGCTATTTACAGTCCACAATCAAACGCATCTGAACGCCTCAATAGATCTATAATATCAGGCATCTGATCATATCTTGGTGCAGATCAACGGTTATGGGATGAGAAAATCAGCAACATTTCAGCAGCATTATTACGCTCTGCTTTATCATTCGTGTCGGATGCTCTGCCATACTTTACACACCCACGGAAACAATATGGTTTCGCATGCAAAAGATTATGACCTGTTAAGAAAATCAGAAAAGTCTTGAAATAGGTGAAAATTTTAGATTCAGACAAAGATACAAATTATATGGGGAAACCATATATCAGCAAGGCATATATATCTAACAAAGGAACAGATCTTCATTGCCAATTTGTGACATATAAACTAGGAGAACAAGTTTATAGGCAGAAATTTGCTCTGAGTAATAAAATTAAACAAATTCAATGCAAAGCTTGCTCCAAAGTTTTGGTAATGTGGTAAATTAATTGGAAAATTTCACGCAAAGATCTTCAAGGTGTGTGACTTAATGAGATCTGACCCATTTTCAGCTTCTTTTATCCCTGGCCAAAAGCTAATAAAATAATCTGTGCCAGTGGTCCAGCTTTGTATGTGTGCAGCTTAAGTCATGTACATGGTTGGAGTCCACTTTTGTTTGATACTTATCTTATCTCTAAACAAAAACAAAAGATAAAGCCGCTTGTCCGAGAACTTTGGTTAGCTGTTTGTCTTACAGCAATACTATCTGTTTTTTGAAGTAAGCTTATCCTACGCCCGCGGTTCATGGAAAATTTTAAGCATGTGCGTTTAGTTGGTCGGTCTCTCAAATAAATCAAAGATCGTTCTTGGAGTAAATAAAATCGTACACTTAAAACACGTGATATTTTGCACATGCTGCCAAATAGGAGAAAGGGCAATTTTATTCAAAGTGCGTTTACAAAAATATTAGGGTGCATAATAGAAAACCGATCAAGAGACGTGGAAGAACACAACTTGGCAAAACATATATACGATATGTGCAGGTGAAATTTATTGAAAAATATCAATATGTGACTGAAAATAAAAACATAAGTTCAGAGGATTTGTATTGGTTGGATTTAAATCTATGTTGAGAAACACATGAAGAAGCACCACAAAATAATTTAGCTGCTCTAAGCTGGCCAAGCCGTTCAACCTGGGCAGCTAAAAACTCACAGCTCACGAAAAAAAGAAAATAATTTGGATGAGATTTAAAAAAACTATATATTGGACTATATACTTACCAACAGATATTTTATTTTTTAATTAATAATTTTTTTATTTATTTAACCTAACCTAACCATTGAGTCACAGCCACTCAGCTACAGGCCTGCATGCACACGTGGATTTAAAAGGTAACAAGCAAAACCAAAAATGAAAAAATAAATAAAAATTAATAAGATTATTAAGGTAAATATATATATATAAGAAATTGCAACAACAATTAAAAAATGGTAGTCAAGTAACAAACAAAAACTAAAACAAAAAAAAAAAAAAAAAAAAGAAATCAATTTCTATAGTTTTATAGTCTTGTTCAATTGAAAATTATATAATCAAATTAATTATTTAAACATTATTTACCTTTCGATAAGTTAAGAATACATATATTAGGATGAGACCTTCTTTCAAGAAATTAAAAATAAAGTATTTGTTAATAATTAGAAAAGAGATAAAAATATTGAAAATGAACGGTATTATTTTTATATAGATATTTATTGCTATTAAGAACAGAATTATATTTGAATGTTAACATGGAATTGAAACTGAACTAATTTAATATAATGGGTACTAAAAAGAAAAACAAACACACATCAGATCACTTAAGGGTTAACACACAAATTCAATGCATTGCAAAGTGTTAACAAGGTTGGGCGGGTAATATAGAGCACTTACACCAAGCTCATAAAAAAAAAAAAACAATACGCCTAAACATAACAAAATTGTAACATAAGGCAACTCCTGTTGCCACGGAGAAACATTACATCACTTCCACATTCGGATTTGACCATCTTTGCCTTAAACGTTTGGGTAACAAGGCGGATACATATTTTAGCAGCAGTACGGTACCGTTATCGATGGCAGTAATTATCAATTTCTCCAGGGTTTGTGTAGTTAAAGGTTCCCTAGTAGACAGTGATTTGGGGTGGTGGTTCAGGATCGTCTATAGTAACAGGTACATGTGTTATACAGTGGCGGACTAAAGTCTACATACGATCCCTATTTTTGGAGTTTTGCCAGCTCTATAGCGTTTCCCGTAAAAGTAATGATGCAGTCTTGTTTTAAATTTAATTATAAGACAAAATCCAAAATATCGTCTTTATTCAATAATCACTTTCGAAGTTATTAAACAAAAACTGAAAAAGGCACTGACAAAAGTCTACAAACGTTTCGTTAGACAGCCGTTTCTGGTATTCCTTTTTGCTTAAAACTAACGGTAAAGTAACGGAAATAAGCTTTTCGCGGTATTTGGCCTCGCTTTATTGTATTTTATTATTTGGAACAAGTTAGAATCGCGAAAATGTCTCCCTCGAAAGGAAATTCCTGTGGCTGTTCGGAAATTGGTGATAAAACACAGAAAAGGCACATCTCCTTCATCCGCAGTGAAGTTGGTCAAAACCCTAGGACACATGCTACAAGTTTGGTCCAGAAACTAGCTGACAGATCCAAATTGATGTGAACCCACGCACAATAACAAGGGCTCTAAACAATGAAGGATTCGCAGCAGGACTCCCTCGCAAGAAACCTCTCATAAGTGAGAAAAATGGTGCCCTTCGTTTGGAGTTCGCAAAAAGAGCACATTAACAAGGATTATGAGTTCTGGAAAAAGGTTTTGTTTACTGATGAGTCCAAATATAACATCTTTCGATATGATGGTAGGGCCAAGGTTTGGAGGAAATCCAACACCTGCAATGGATCCCAAGCACCTCATTCCAACAGTAAAGCATGGCGGTGGGAGTGTCATGGTTTGGGGAGCAGTTGCAGCGTCGGGAGTAGGCAACTTGGTGTTCATCGAGGGTAAAATGAATATAAGACATATTGGAAAACAATTTGAAGTCATCGGTGGACAAACTACGCCTTGGCCCAAGCTGGATCTTCCAACAGGACAATGATCCTAAGCATACAACGAAGATAGTGAAGGATTGGCTGCTGTGTTATGCCCCCGGCAATTATATTCACCACCACAAAGTCCGGACTTGAATATAATAGAGCACGTTAGGGAAATTTTGGAACGAAAATTTGAAAATACCCCATAAGGAGCGCTCCTATGCTGCGAGAAAAACTTTAAGAGGAGTGGCAAAAATAACAGGAGCAGAGATGGAAAATTTTTCAATGCCCAGACGTTTGCAAGCAGTAATAGATGCCGGTGGTGGCCCAACTAAATATTAACTTTAATATAAATAACAATATTACTTCATAGAAGCGCTTAGTAACAGAACGTATGTAGACTTTTGTCAGTGCTTTTTTTCAGTTTGGTAAATAACTTGGAAAGTTATTATTGAATAAAGAAGATATTTTGGTTTTTGTATTATAATTAAATTTAAAACCAGACTGCATCATTACTTTTACTGGAAACGCTATAGAGCTGGCTAAACTACAAAAAAAGGGGTCGTATGTAGATTTTAGTCCGCCACTGTAGGTCTATTGTTAATAATATTTTCGGCCTATATTAATAGACAACGTAGTGTTCTACTCTTGGTGCTTGTTCTTTTAGAGTTACTGCTAGGACTCGCATTGTTGATTGAACCAATCTTTCCCAACATACTCCGAAACTAGGATTAGCTGGACAGTTAAACTCCCAGTTGATGTCCTTGCTCGCCAGAGCTGCCTTTATATACTCCCAATCGAAAATGTTTTTGGTTTTCCTTAAAATATTGTCGACACCAACAAAGTTTGTGCCCATATCAGAGCGAGTGGTTCTGGGAATGCCTCGTCTATTCACGAAACTTCTAATGACTACAATGCATGCATCAGATGATAAGTCCTCGGCATGTTCTAAGTGTATAGCTCTGATGTACATGTAAACAAAGCAACCCAACGCTTTTCGTGACGACGCCCTATTGTTACAAATAGTGGGTCAAAGTAGTCAAACCCTGTGTTAGCCAATTGCCCCATAAGCGTTGGCACTGGCTTTACGTTTTTGTTTTGGAGTACTGACAGGACGATTTGGCTCTTTTGACTGCTGTACGTATACTTAATACCCAGAACTTAATACCCAGAACTATTGTTCGCTTACCATTAGTTCGTTATTTTGATGGTGAATATTTTATGACAGTCCAATATAAGTGTAATGTACCATATGTACAGAACTCTCAACAGCAATATAATGACTTTCCTATATCAAGTTTCTCAATCGCGTTCCTAGTAGTGCGGCTTGGAGCTCTAGCCTGGGCACCGACAACAATTTAATCGGAGCACATTCAGTTTTTCCAGCTACAAAGGAAGATTCAATATTGTCGTTAGATATGATTCGCCAATAAGCTATTGCAGCAAATGCCTGATCACTGGCGTAGACGAATATGTGAAGTTTCTTTTTGATATCTAAATCTTAGAACTTTGGAGAATCAGCAACTACTAATTTGAAGATGATTCACTTTATCCAACTGTACGATCCTTCTTGGAAACAGTTATATACATTATCGTCGATTAAGTCATTGCAGGTAATTCATGTACTCCAGATATTCTGCATTAAACCTTGTTAATTATCATAAGATCAGCCTGCATACCAAACTGGTCGTGCACTGACATTATGATACTGAGAATTTGTCTTTTATTTTGAACTTTTATTCCTTGCTTTTTTTTGTTATCAACTCTTGAATATCGAACAGAAATGCATCCTTTCCACTGTCCCAAAACATACCTAGGATCTTATCGACGGAACTGGAATCGAGATTTACTAATGAAGGAATTAAATTGCCTGGCGAGCTGTCTGCACCGTTTAGAAAGTTTTGGATATTCGAAGAGTTTGCTAGAGTTAGAGAGATTTCTCAAATCGAAGTTGGCTAATTTGTGGACGTTCTTTACTTTATTAAGCATCCTATTCATTGTCAAAGCTTGCTACAAAATCATCTACATAATGATTTTCTTTTATGGCCTTATAACAGCTTCTTTGCTGTTCGTAGCATTTAGGGCATTTGGATTTTTTTTATATACTGCGCACAGCGGGGTGATCTGATTCTTGGCCATTAACGTTCAAGAACATTTATCGGATGTTGGCGCATACAGCTATTATTGTCGAAATACGATTTTAAGTAGTTAAGGATTTTCGTCCGGTCGCTTTAACAATTGGCTGTTTAAAGAAATTCCATTGACTTTGGCTGCCGCATCGAAAACAAGCCTGTCAACTTTGTATAAAAAATTCATTATAGCCTTTTTTTATTCCTATTCTCCCAATAAATTATTTGGCTCTCTATTTTAAAATATTCCGCCATTAAATCATTTAAATCCATTTCATCAATCGTATACTCAAAAAAACGGTGTTTATATCATTATAAAGATTTTCTTTTTGAGGCTGTGTGTATTCATATGATAGCCACCTTAAAGATGTCTGAAGGGCTAACTGTTTTCCAAAGAGACACTTCGAAGCGTTTTGGTTAAATGGCAATTTTTCTCCAATCAGAGTACTTCGCATCTCCGTACCTTTTAATTGGCAAGCTCCTAAATTTGGTGTATTTGTCATAAAGGGGACCCCCCATTCTCGGTTTCAAAAAATCGATTTTTTTTTTTAATTCAAACCTATAACTATTCAAGAATGTTCCTTTAAAATTTCAAGTGATAATTTCAAAAACTTTTGAAGATATAGCCGATTTAGCGTAGATGCGTCAGGGACGGCGAGAGCTTCTCAAAACTTTAAACGCGTTTTTCTCAAAACAGTTTTTTACGACTGGCGTAGGAGATTACTCAAAAACTATTAATCCAAACGTTTACAAATTTGAATACGTTTGTTTATGCATATATAGCTATAGCATAAACTGGGATAAATCAAATCGGTGAAGATCTTCTTTACTTTTTACCTTGATTTGTGGCTGAAAAGAAGGAAATTTGCACAAAAAATGTTCAAAGGTCCGCCATGTTGTTAATATTTGTGTCCGAATTTAAAAATCCTAGTTCATGTTATAGCCATACATATACTACATAGTATGGCTATACTCTTCTTAATTCCGTTGGAAATTTCGGTTTCAGATGTTCCAGTGAGCTTAAATACACTACGCCGACGAAAAGAATAACTATTGTTCAGTGACAAAAAACAACAACAACAAAAAAAGAAAAAAATAATGTCCCCTTAAGGGATTAAATATCAAGTGATAGTACAGGTAGTTCCAAAGACGGAACTGGGCTACATGTTAAGGGCAACCAATAGTTAATAATGTAAACTAATTGTAAAAAAATACGTTTTTCTTATTCCGCTCTCTTTGCGAGCACAACTGTAAAAGTTCATACTATAGCAGGCTATATTAGAATTACGCATTAATATACACATGTCGGTAATATTGTTCTTGTTTACTTTTAAGTTCCGTTAGATTGCATAAGATAGTTGTCTCTCTTATACATGTTAACCAATCTGTTAGAACATATATAGCTATCTTACTCTCTGGAAAAGGAGATGAGAGAGAACAAGAGAACAGGGTGGTTTTGAAAGCTGCGATCACGCAGCAGAGTCAGTCAAAAGCGAAACGTGAACGAGAGGACATTAAATAAAAAAAAGATAAAAGACAATTAACATCTACACAAGTGTTCTTCTTTCGTCCACAAAATCAGAAGTGGTTAAAAAGCCTACGTCAAAATGGACAAAAACATTGCATTTTTAAGCGCTAGAGTAGTGCAATTAAAAAAGTGGCTGGCGTCAGCAAATTTGGTCACCACGGGGTCTAAAGCGGAGTTGTGGGCCCGATGGCTGCAAGTACCTGAGAGTGTGCGGCAGGTGATAGAAGCGGAGGAGTCCGAAAAAGCCAAAGGCAAACAGGACGAATCTGACGAAGTCAATGGAGCCAACGGAGGACATGGCGAGTCAGCGATCGTACAAATGGAGCAGAACATAGTGCAACCAGCGGCTCCAATGTTTAAAGTCGAGCATTTGGCATTCCTAAGAATGTTAGATTCGGAGATGAAAGCAGCAATGGATTTTCTCGGAAAAATGCACCTTCCTGGAAATTCATATATTCCAACAAAAATTATTTTGCCAAGCAACAGTGATGGCAGAGATGACGTTGACGGCGACAGTGATGACAGTGATGGCAAAGGTGGCGACGATGATGGCAAAGGTGGCGACGATGATGGCAAGGGCGGCAACAGTGATGGCATCGGCAGAGGTTTTACCGTCAGAAACAACGACGACAGGAATGGTGGCAAAAAGTGTTCCGAACAAATTGACAAGAAGAAGCCTGTTGGTGTTAATAAAAATGATTGGTATTCGTCAGCACTGGCGTTTGCGAAGGAAATTGTATTCGAATTCTCGGGCCAAGCAGGAGTACATAACTGGATCAAGCAACTGGAAAACGTATCGAATTTGTACCAGCTTAGCGATAAGCAGCAGCATCTGTTGTGCATCGCTAAATTGAAGGGTGACGCATTGCAGTGGCTTCATGCAGATCCCAACCGTATTAGTATGCCAGTTGGAGTTTTATTGGAAGATTTGGCACTGGCGTTTGGTGGAAAAATGTCAAAAGCAGAACAGCGACGAGTTTTCGAAAGTCGTGTGTGGAAACCGGAGGAGCGTTTCACTGTCTATTACGATGACAAAATGATGCTGGCCAGGGAAATAAATATAGACATGGAGGAGCTGCTTGATAGATTGATTGAAGGAATACCGATGGAAAGCATGCGCATACAGGCGCGTGTGCAATGTTTTCAAGGTCCAACTCAGATGCTGCGAGCGTTTGCGCAGATCTCACTGCCCAAAAAGAGAGTGATGAGCAGTGTTAAATTGGAAAAAGAGAAGTCGTCGTTTGTGGTACCCAAGGATTCACGGTGCCACAACTGTAACTCCAAGGGTCATTGGGCCAAGGATTGCTGGAAGCCGAAGCGTGTGCCAGGATCATGCTACGCGTGCGGAGAAATGGGCCACATGGTAGCTGAATGCAAAATGAAGAAAAGTGGAGACGTCAACCAATATGTAAGATTATTTAGAATATTTTTTCAAACTCAAAATATAAAATCAATTATTACAGAAAGCCTCATAGACTCAGGAAGCCCAATTTCATTCATCAAATTTAAAGAAATTCCCAATGAAGTAAAGTTAGAGCCGGTAAACACGGTATATTATGGTTTAAACAAGAGTGTACTAAATTGTTTTGGAAAAACTTTAGTGTATATTAAAAAGAACTCAATAAATGTTTATTTTTATTTAAATGTGGTGGATAATGAGTCTATGGGCTTTGATGTTGTGTTAGGACGAGACTTTATGGATGCATGTAATTTAAATATTGATCTAAACGCTTTGAAAATGGTAACAGTGGAAAAAGTAGAAAACATGAATGAATATGTTAGAAATAAACAAGAAGTTATAAATGAATTAGATAAGAAAGAAGAAACAGTTAGAAATGAAGAAAGAAAGGAAACAGTTAGAAATGAAGAAAGAAAAGAAACAGTTAGAAATGAAGAATGTAAGACAACAGTTGAAAAGGAAGACATAAATGAAATAGTTAGAAAAGAAATAAGGAAATCGACATCAGAAGAAAATTTCGAAAGGAAAATGTTAGAGATAAATTGTGTAGAAAATGGAGAATCGGAATACAATATATGTGACGAAGTAGGGTACAATATAAAAAAACGGTTCGTTGAATTACTGGAAGACAATTATGTTAATGCAAATAAGCCGGATGAGCCTGACATAAAATGGGAAATGAATATAAAATTAGAAAAAGGCAAACCATTTAGCTCTTCGCCAAGAAGATTATCGTACACAGAGAAAGAAAAATTGCAAGATATGTTAGATGAATATTTAAGAAAAGGAATAATTAGACATAGTTGTTCAGAATTCGCATCTCCAATAGTATTAGTGAGAAAAAAGTCAGGAGAATTACGGTTATGTATTGATTACCGAAAGTTGAACAAAATGACCATTAAGGATAATTATCCATTGCCCTTAATTGATGATCTATTAGATAAACTTGTTGGGAAAACGGTGTTTTCGAAACTGGATTTAAAAAACGGATATTTTCATGTTTTTGTTGAAAAAGAGTCGATCAAATATACATCGTTTGTAACCCCGTTAGGTCAATTTGAGTTTTTAAGAATGCCTATGGGTCTAAAGAATGCTCCACATGTATTCCAAAGATTTGTAAATTATGTTTTTGCAGATATGATTCGTGATAATACAGTAATCATTTATATGGATGATATTATGATTGCAAGTAAATGCTTAGAGGAACATTTTAAGACTATGAAAACAGTACTGGCAAGGATTAAAGAAAATAAATTAGAACTAAGACTGGAGAAGTGTGAATTTTTGCAATCGAGTGTTAAATATTTAGGGTTTTTAATTTCGAAAGACGGTGTTAGAGCGGACGATAAGGGGTTAGAAGCGGTAAGAAATTTTCCAGTGCCGGGAAAAACACAGGCTGTTCAAAGTTTCTTAGGACTGTGTTCTTATTTTCGTAGATTTATAAAAGATTTTTCAACGTTAGCGAAACCTTTATATGACTTATTAAGAAAAGAAAGAAAATTTAGTTTTGAAGAAAAAGAATTAGAATGTTTTGAAATGTTAAAAGAAAAGTTACTGGAAGCACCGGTGTTGTCAATTTATAATTATAAGGATGAAATTGAACTGCATTGTGATGCAAGCGCATTGGGGTTTGGAGCAGTATTATTGCAAAAGAAAGATGATCAAAGATGGCATCCAGTATTTTATTTTTTGAAAAGAACCACAGAAACTGAATCAAAATATCATAGTTTTGAATTGGAAACATTAGCTATAATATATGCATTGCGAAGATTTAGGATTAACGTACAAGGGAAACACTTTAGAATTATAACTGATTGTAATTCGTTAACACTGACATTAAATAAGGTAGAGATTAACCCAAGAATTGCGAGATGGGCATTAGAAATGCAAGATTACGATTTTGAATTAGTGCACAGGGCTGGAAAGAAAATGCAACATGTGGATGCGTTAAGTCGATGTACGAATATTTTGATAACGGAAGCAAACACATTGGAGGATAATTTAGTTATATGTCAAGGAAAGGACCAGAAAATTAAAGATATTAGAATATTGTTAGAAAAGGGTGAGGATAAATTGTTCGAAATGAGAAATGGTGTGGTTTATAGGAAAACAAATGATGGAAGGTTGCTGTTCTATGTACCTGAGGAAATGGAAGAACACATTTTGTATAAATATCATGATGAATTGGGTCATATAGGAAGAGATAAGATGCTAAATGCAATTGGGAAAATGTATTGGTTTAAAAATGCTAAGGAAAAAATTATGAAACATATTGAAAATTGTTTAAAGTGCATCGCTTTTGCACCAAAAAATGGGAAACAGGATGGACTTTTACATAGTATACCTAGAGGGAATAAACCGTTTGACATAATTTATATAGACCATTACGGGCCAGTAGCAGCAGGAAGATCGAAAAAACATATATTAGCTGTAGTAGACGGGTTTACGAAATATGTTAGGTTATATACAATGAAAACCACTAATTCAAAAGAAGCAATAAATGCGTTAAGAGAATATTTTCGTTCATACAGTATTCCGAGATGTATAATATCAGATCGTGGAAGTTGTTTCACATCATTACAGTTTGAAGAATTTATGAATGAGGTAGGTGTTAAACATATAAAAATTGCCACTGGTTCGCCGCAGGCGAATGGTCAGGTGGAAAGAATAAATAGAGTCTTAGGTCCAATGCTAGCGAAACTTACAGAAGTTGAAAATGGATTACATTGGGATGTAGTTGTAGAAAAGGTGGAATTTGTACTTAATAATACACAACATCGTAGTATAAAGCAATGTCCGAGTGAAATGCTATTTGGATTAATACAAAGAAATGAGACTAGAGATGAGTTGAGAGAAGAGTTAGAAAATTTAGTAAATATAGATACAGTTAGGGAAAGAAATTTAGAAGATATTAGGCAACTAGGAGAAAAAAGTCAAAAGGAAATTCAAGAAAGTAACGAAAAGTATTACAATCAAAAAAGAAAACAAGCGACTGAATATAAATTAGGTGATTATGTGATGGTGAAAAATTTTGACAGTACGGTAGGAGTTTCTAGAAAGTTAATACCAAAAAATAAGGGACCATATAAAATTGAAAAAATTTTGAAAAATGATAGATATTTACTGAAAGATTTTAAAAATGTTTAAATTTTTTACGCCGTAAAAGTAATTTCTGAGGCTCTTTAAGGCCTACACAATAGCCAACAACTCTATTTCGTTTGTTGCAAAATTTAGTTCCCTGTCCTTTAAAGTTCGTGATATCATGGTTATTGGTTTTCCGTCCTGTGATAAGACTGCTCCCAAACCGAAAGAATAAGCATCGGTCGTTAAGTCAAAGGTTTTTTTATAGTTCGGATATAATAGCATTACGTTTTCAGATGTGAGAACATTCTTAAGCTGCTCAAATGCCTGCCGCTGATGTATATTAAAGTGAAGGGGTAGTTATACCCGTTACTCGTAGAGTAAAAGGGTATATTGTATTCATGCAAAAGTATGTAACGAACCAATAAATTATATATATTCTTGTTCAGGATCACTAGCCGAGTCGATCTAGCCATGTCCGTCTGTCCGTCTGTCTGTCTGTCCGTATGAACGCTGAGATCTCGGAAACTATAAAAGCTAGAAGATTGGCATTTTGCATGCAGATTGTAGGAGTTCCTACGCAGCGCAAGTTTGTTTCAAAATGGTGCCACGCCCCCTCTGACGCCCACAAGCCACAAGCTGTGGCCACAGTTTTGATGCTATTATGCAAATTTTTTTTGATATGTACATATTTGTTTCGTCAATACCTATCGATTGGCCTAATAAAAGTTTGCCTCGCCTACTCTAACGCCCAAAAACCCATTAAACGCTTAAGCCTGGATAGCGCATACATTTCCGCCTTTCATGGCATGTGGTACCAATAGCGACATCTAACGGATGACTTTGGAACAGCTGGCCAAGGTGCTCAACAGAGTCAACGTTAATTCTCGATAAGGATTTCTATTAAAGGAAATTGCGATGGTGTTCATTTGTCAATACCGAACACCATATATAGCCCAAGAACTATGCGAATCAAATCAAGTTAGCCAAATTGGAGGTCTGAGTTAAACAAAGGCGTATGTGTGTATGTATGTAAGCATATACATATGTATGTATTTACATTGTACAGAGTTGCAATTGCCCGGCAAAGATAACTCCTTTCAAAGAAAGCTATTCGCTATATCCGTTACTCGTGTTGTGAAAACATTTAGACTTTAATATACATAATACTATTTAAGAATTTATGTGTTAAACGTCGAAAAACATACAGGAAGGCATATTTATATTAAGTTGTTTAGCTGAGTAACGGGTATCTAATAGTCGAGGCACTCGAGTATAGCGTTCTCTCTTGTTTTTTTGATTGTCGTGCGCTTACCATTCTCTCCTTTTAGGATGTCACTTATATGTTTTGCAATAGATGCAAATTCCTTAATAAAACACCTATAGTAACTTGCTAAACCAAGGAATGATCTCACATTAAATAGTGTGGTTGGTTGTTTGTAGTTACGAATTTCATTTACTTAGCTAGGGCATGTCTCCTCGTGAGACTACGAAACCTAAAACTCTACGTTTTCTTTAAAGAAATTAGATTTTTCACGCGAAACCCTCATGTTGGCCTCATATAATTTGTCGAAGACCCATGCTATGTGTTTCACATGATCGTGCATATTTTCTGAAAAAATAATTACGTCATCGACATATTTGTTCTCTGAGCACATCATCGATGGCTCTCTGAAAAATGCTGGGTGTATTCTTCAATCCAAAATCTGCAAAATTCATATTTCCCATTTCCTACTGAGAAAACCGTTTTCTCTCTGTCGTTTTCGGCGAAAAGAGTCTGGTGGAAACCAGACTTCAAATCCAATGTGGTAAAGTGTTTTGCCCTCCCTATATTTGCCAGGATAAAAACAACATTTGGGATAGGGTATTTGTCGTCTATTGTCTTTAAGTTAAGTTTTCGGAAGTCTATTACTAAGCTTTTTTTTGCGTTTCCCTGCTAATCGGTCCCTTTTTTATCTACAAAAGGGTTGTTATACGGAGATCGAGATGGTCGGATTATGCCGTATCGTAACATGGCGTGTGTTTCATTATTTACAAAGTCGGACACACCCATCGGGAATGGGTACAATTTTGAATATATTGGGTCTTCGTTCTCTGTCCGGATAGTACCAATGATATTAGTATTGTAAGGCAGCGCCTCTGCGAATACGCCTGTGCGATTTCCCAACATGTCCTGGAATTTTCCCGAAATTACCTGGGGTTTTTTTTAGTAAGTCCAGTCGTTAAGTTCGGTAGTAAGAAAAATGTTGTAGTTGTGTTAAAAAGGTGCATTATACATTTTTTATTTATGGCGTTGTGACCATGGATTGATTTTACAGAAATTGGTTTATTTACGTAGATAATGATTTTTAATTCTTTCATAGCATATTGATATAATTTTTGGAAGTCCCTGTGTCTGGGAACAGACAGTTATGCCTAAAAAATTTATTTCGTCATATTCTACAAGGTCAAGGTTGTCTAACGCCAAGTGGTTTATTCTTTGGTGTTTCGGTCCTGTGTACCTTGCGCTACTATTATTAGGTCATTTACTTGTCAGTCCCTGGTTATTATAAGCGTTCGCTTGGAAATTTTGTGGACTTGTCTGCCACTGACTGTTTTGGGGCTGTCTTTGAAACGGACCACTTTGTTGATTTTGAGTTGGTTGTCTAAACAAGATGAGCTATCGACGTCCATTGGCTGGACTGGATCGTGTCTAAGTGGCTGTCTTGGCTTGTGAAGTCTGGTCGGTTTATTATAACCCTAAAGTTCAGAGGAGTGTCGAACGACGAAAGAACCATATCGGCTGAACTTTTTATTTTATTTCTTAGTATTCCTAAAGCTTGGTAATGTTTGGAACTACCATCGTATTTTTCGTACACTTTATATGCGGTGTGCGCCGCTTTTCTCCATGAGACGTACGTCTCATTTTTACCCTCGAAGTCCGGCAGGGACTTCATAATATCTAAGGTCTCATTACATGTAATACCTATTCTGATTTCGGCATATTAACATTACCTAGGCGCTTCTGAATGTCCTGTAATTTTTGTTCAATGCGCCCCCTATAATGGCCTTTAATTTGTGGTTGGTATTGCCATATTGAAGTTGTTTTGATTTACTTGAAAATTGTCCACGCTTTTTAGCTTTCGTAATTTTTTTTAACAATTCTTCTATCACACCATCACTCATATGTTTTATGTTATGTTTTTGTTTTTGTCGAAAGAAAAAATTTTTTTTAAATTATTTTCCGAGTTTTTGCCTTTTTTATTTCTGAGACTTCAGAAATATTTTTATATGATATATTTATTTTTTATTTTATAATTGTCAAAATTACTTTTTGAAAAAAGATTCTGATTTAAATTCGGAGAAAAATATTAATGAACACTCCACTTAAATGTTTTTATTTAATTGTAAACAATTAAATTGCTGCTGATGATCGTTATCTTCCTTCTTTTTGGTTGCTGCTGTCGGTTCCTTGTGGTACGTCGGAGTTGGCGAATGGATGAAAATTGGCCAGACATCTCCATTCTGTTGTAGTGTAATTCGTAAGTCAGAAAAAACGGATCGGCCTACTAAAGCTCTCATAAAAACAATCGGGAAAATAAAAGCAATCGGGAAAAAAATATAACTTTGTCGTTTCCTAACACATATTCATATACTCCGAGATATAGTATTTTTTTTGTAGCAGTTAAAGATATACAGTTATAGTTTCATAAAAATTGGAAAACTGTATACTATAGATGCCATTGGAACAATCGCCTATTTATATTTTATAATTATTACAAACAAGAAAAGAAGCTAACTTTGGTAAGTCAGCTGTAACAAAAATGTAATATTCTATATTTCCTTCTGATGCTTAAAAACAATGATATGTACATTTTTATACCCTTGCAGAGGGTATTATAATTTCAGTCAAAAGTTTGCAACGCAGAGAAGGAGACATTTCCGACCCTATAAAGTATATATATTCTTGATCAGCATCACCAGGAGAGTCGATCTAGCCATGTCCGTCTGTCCGTCCGTTTCTACGCAAACTAGTCCCTCAGTTTTAAAGCTATCTGCTTGAAACTTTCCCAAAACTTGTCTTTCTATTGCAGGTAGTATATAAGTCGGAACGAGCCGGATCGGGCGACTATATCATATAGCTGCCATATAACTGAACGATCGGAAAAGCCATAACTTTGGTGTTTTTAAAGATAAGAAGTTGGGATTTTCTATGGGTTTTATTTTTGGCCAATCAATCCGACATACCGAATTTCATAAGGATCGGCCGACTATTACATATAGCTGCCATATAACTGATTGATCGGAAGTGCCATAACTTTGGTGTTTGTAAAGTTAAGAAGTTGGGATTTTCTATGGGTTTTATTTTTGGCCAATCAATCCGACATACCAAATTTCATTAGGATCGGCCGACTATATCTTATAGCTGCCATATAACTGAACGATTGAAAATGCCATAACTTTGGTGTTTTTAAAGTTAGGAAGTTTGGATTTTTTATGAGTATTAAGAATGCATCAAATGAATAAGTTTGGAGAATATAAATCGGAATATTCTGCAAGGGTATTTCAACTTCGGCTCCGCCCGAAGTTAGCTTTCCTTTCTTGTTCAATATATTTTTTGATCGTTCTCTTATGCCTATATAATTAAGTCTTTTTATCAAATTACTGTTAAAATGATTCTTGGAGTATATGGGTTAAAAAACAACGAAGTACTAATTTTATTACCCTGTTTGTAAATCTGTATTTCTGAAGTTGATTAAAATACTATGTCTCGAGGAATATGGATATATGTTAAGAAACAACAAAGTTATAATTCAATTTATCTTTTTTTCTTTTATTCCTATGGAGGCTATATGATATAGTATGCCGATCCATCTTTTTCCGACTTATGTACTTCCTGCTACAGAAAAAAGTCTTTGCAAAGTTGCATTGAAGTAGCTTTAAAACTGGTGTCGATGCGAACAGGCGGTACATGGCTACATCGACTAGCCTGGTGATGCCGATTAAAAATATGTATGCCTTTGATGTATATCTGTACAAGTTAAAGGTACATTAAATGGTAAGCATCATACCAACTCTATGGAATTAATTTCATGCAATGCTAAATGCAGAGGATGAAAATTGCAGGTTGGCCTCAAAGGCACATTATATGTTAAGCCGCTTACCAATTTTACTTTTGACAAGATTGTCCATAAAAGTTTCTGGGGGAACAGATATTTTGAAAGAGGATATTAGTGTATGAATTTAAACTGTGCAACAGTAATGAATAAATTAAATTATTTTGAGCTTAGGTAGGTGACTCAATTAAAATTTGTTTGCCACTAAATTAATTATTACCCGCATTAAAACCTTAAGTGAGTTATTTTTTTAATACACCAAAAATGTTTATCAACCCGTCACGACTTTGCCCCATAAAGTTCTCACAAGATCACTTGAGCCTAGCCCGCAGATCAATATAATCTCAATAAAACTCTGCCAACGAATCCAGCGCATTTATCAGGAATTATTGTATAAAGAGAAACACAAATGGTAAACACAAAAGTAAAAGAACGCCTATAAATGCAAAAGCGAGAAAACTTTTTATCGACTGAGACTGGCTTGCGTAACTCTTACACATTGTACAATAACAGTTAAATATTCGCGAAGAATAAAGCGGGAAACAACAACAGAAGCATTGGCATAGCATGCACACAATTACAATAACAAAGCACGGGGCTTAAACGGATTTGTACAAATTTGTTAAAATGCGAAAAATTAGTAGACATTTAAAAGACTTATCTAATTCCAAAACACAAACACAGCATAATTTTCAGTATTTACATTTTTTTTTAAATTTCACAAAAATCACAGAGCGACTCTAAATGTACCTGGCATAAAATACTGTAGGTTTTATTTTCTTTTTTTGTTAATGCTCCTAAGACTACGGTTTGAGTTATACAAACAAAATCAAAGCAATTATTTATACCATCTGTGGTCGGTATTGTCACTAAATACTGTAGTAAGGCCGCATTTAAATTATCTTTAATCACAGTTTTTTTTTTTCTTATTTCCCAGATTTTTTAGTACTTTCCATATGTTTTATGTTTCTATTGCACCAGTAAAATTAAGGCTTAAACATTCACGCCTAGTTTTGATAATAAGTTTTGTCACAGCGTTCTTTTTGTTCTCAATGAACGATAAGAATGGAAACGATATAAAACTGAAAATTTTAACAGACAATAGTCAATAGTCTGTTAAAATTTTCAGTTTTATATCGACAATAGTCAATAGTCTGTTAAAATTTTCAGTTTTATATCGGTTCCATTCTTATCGTTCATTAAAATGTATTTTCTTATGTTGAGAAATATTTATTTATTAGGAACTCTAACAGTCATTACTTTGGCAGGTACATGATTAATAAATAAAATGTCAATATTAGAATTCAATGGTCCCAGTTGTGAATCTACCGATGTCCAGTAATATAATTTGTCCCGCAAAGGCTACAGTCAGCATTGAATGTAAAGTAGTCAATACGTTCAAGGAAAAAAAATGTTTAATCCCTTGAATTTTTATAATTTTATATAGATACAAAATTTCTGGTACCTTGATTGGGTTGTAAGAGACTTTAAACTTCTGATAAAATGCATGTTTATTGATATTATTAATAATAATAATATTGAGAATGAAAACGCTAAATTAAGCTTAATATTTATATTCGAAACAAAATCAAAATAAATTAAATTTCCTTCTAGATTCAACTGTTTTTAGGATTTGTTAAGGATATCTATACAAATCTTCCAAACCATCTTGCATACATATTTGAAACGTCCAGTGATATTTGGATAAACGATTTAAAGGACTTACATTTTGATGTGCTTCTATCGGAAGCATACTCCGTAAGAACCATACATGTCGAAAAGCAACTTGACTCAAATTCTCAACAGCAAATTGTAAGTATTAAAAAATAACAACTCTTTATTGCTACTTCTTGAAGAGTATAAGGTTATTATATATTCGCACAAATTATCATATATGATAGTTGTTGGTAAAGGTCGAAATTGTGCAAATCAGTTGATAAAGTAAAGACGTCTTTGTTCATGCAGAGGGTATTATAATTTTGGTCAAAAGTGTGCAACGCAGTGAAGGAGACATCTCAGACCCTATCAAGTATATATATTCTTGATCAGGATCACCTCCTGAGTTGATATAAGCATGTCCGTCTGCCCGTCTGTCTGTTTCTACGCGAACTAGTCTCTCAGTTTTAAAGATATCGAATTGAAACTTTGCACACACCCTTCTTTCCCGGGAAGGCCGGGATCGACCGACTATATCCTATAGCTGGCATATAACTGATTGATCGGAAATGCCATAACTTTGGTGTTTGTTAAGTTAGGAAGTTGGGTTTTTCTATCGTTTTCATTTTTGGCCAATCAATCCGACATACCAAATTCCATAAGGATCGGCCGTCTATATCATAGAGCTGCCATATAACTGAACGATTGGAATTGCCATAACTTTTCTATTTTTACTAACCCTAGCGTACAAACTCCTTGTGTGGGAGACAATTATGATGACTCTGTATTTTTAAATATCCTAGAACGTAAGCAATGCAATGTATTTTTAACTATCAACCCCATATCACTTCTTGCTATGGTGGCCCCTTTTGACTCTGAAATCGTGTATATAAACCCGACCTTTTGCCCTAATAAAATCAGTACTCAAGCAATACTTGTGTATTCAAATACTCTGTGTTCTCCGAGTGAGCATCGCTGTGTCTTAAACCAATTTAAGTGTTTAGCAACCTATCGTCACTAGAGTATGTTTTAGGGGCAACCATTCTTATAAATAATAAATAAAACTACAACTATTTGCATGAAATCTTGGCGACTAATTTCTGCACATACGTTTCTAGACAGATTCCAAATCAACTTGGCGATCCAATCATCTTAAGTTAAAGTTGTGAAAATCTTGCTCAATAAACCTGATATTGACCAGAATTCATAACAAAGAAAATTTTTGCCTTTAATAATTTTCTGAGCATATTCCCGAACAACTTGAAATTTTCAAGGAGTAACTTATAAACTTGACGATATCTGTAACTACAATATTGTCACTTTTCTAATCCAAATTCCTTACTTGTCTTTGATCATATATCGGTTGCGAGTAGAGGCGTAGCCAGCATATATAAGCAAGTAAATTGTCTTCCAACGGATCAGGCGATTGTTAAGGCACAATGGAGGTTGAAAATTCGATTGCCATACAAAGCCAAATTGGCGAAGAAATTCAAATTTTACTACGGAACATCAAAAAGGATTCCAGCAAAAGAAAGGAAAAGGCGTCGTTTTTTGAAGACACAAAACGACAAATTGACGATCATTGGAAAAAATTCGACGAAGGAAATAATAGTATCCTAGAATTCTTAAATAATTTATTAGGTTGTATGGTAATGACATACTGAATTTTACACTCAAATTTCGCGCTTCGCTTGTGAAGTCAAATATAATCGTATCTGGCAATGTTTAAAAGGTATTGGCATCACCTTTAAAATGACATATAGTTTGTTTACATGAGCTTCCACGTTAAAAAATTACAATCGATTGAAATGGAGTTTACAAACGCAGAAATTCGGGCAGTTTTGAAATTTTATTTCGCACAGGAATCTGCGGAATCTCGCAGACAGATTATTGCTGTCTTAGGAGATAACAAACTTTTGATTCAAACCGCCGAACAGTGGTTTAGGCGATTCCGAAGTGGCAATTTTTATACCGAAACACCCAAGCCTTCCGGACGACCAGTGACCGTTGATACGAAAAAATCATGGAAATAGTGGATCGAAATCGTCATGTGACTATTAGAACCATCGCAGAGGAGCTGCAACTAAACACGGAAACCGTCCATAGGCATTTAAAGTCGAAAAATTTAACAAAAAAGCCTGATGTATGGGTGCCTCATGAGTTATCCCAAAAAAACCTTTTCAACCGTGTATCAATCTGCTCATTTCTCATTTCTGGATCGGTTAGTCACTGGTGATGAAAAATGGATCACATATGACAACATAAAGCGTAAAAGACCCTGGTCAAAGAACGGTGAGTCGTCTCAAACGGTGGCAAAGCCAGGACTGACGCCTCAGAAGGTGTTGCTGAGTGTATGGTGGGATATCAGAGGAATTATCCATTATGAAGTGTTGCCCTATGGCCAAACCATCAATTCTGACCTCTATTGCACTTGAAAAGAAGCGCCCAGCCATGGTGAATCGTAAGGGCGTTGTGTTCCATCATGACAACGCCAGGCCCCATACATCTTTGCTGACGCGTCACAAGCTACCGGATCTTGGTTGGGAAGTGTTAATGCATTCACCTTATAGTCCAGACATTGCCCCAAGCGATTACCATCTGTTTTTGGCCATGCAAAATTTTTTCGATGGACAAAAATTGATTTCAAGGGAGGATTGTGAAAATCGAATCGCCGAGTTTTTGCCAGTAGGTACAAGGACTTCTTTAGGAGAGGCATATACAAGTTACCATCAAAATGGCAGAAAATCATCGAAGACCAACGGTACATATAGCACTTAAATCGGACAATGCTAACTATGTTAAAATCGTCGTCAAAAATCAATAAAGAAACCGGAATGTCATTACCAAACAACTTAATATTTAGAAAAACTGTATTACAATCAAAATCAGACGATTGTTCATCAACCCATCAAATAATTTAACGCAAAAATTCTTCAATTACCAGCAACAGAAACATCTTCAGCAGAGGTGAAGAAAAAAGCTGAACAGACAACAAGCAGCGCTTCTGAAATCTATGTCAAGAACCATGATTCACATATCTCCAGAACACAATGTTACCTATAAATCTGTAATTTATAATTTATGGAAACAAATTGAAAGTCTTCATTTTGAAATCCACAAATTATGTATTACACCTGCAAAAGTGGGCTATATTATGGAGCGATATATCACCGGGGAAGAAGCAATGTTGCAATTTTGTCATCCATATGCTGAACCTGTTTCAGTAGCCACCAATCAAGAGGTTTCGACAATCTCTTCGATACAGTTGCCAAAATTTTATGGAAGCTATCTAGTGGGGTAACAATTTCATGACATTTATAATAAAATGGTTCATGAATCAGCGATTCCAAAAATACAAAAAATGTGATATATTAAAGCTAATCTTTCTGGAGAAGCAGAAAGGTTAGTCAGGCATTTAGAATTAACAGAAGTTAATTATGACACTGCCTGGACCATGCTTAAAGAACGTTTCAATAATGAGCGGGTCCTTTCGACTGCAAAATTTGAAAAATTATTTGATCACCCTAATCTGACGAATGATTCTCAGTCAATAAAAAACCTGCATGACAATGTCAATGAATAACTTCAAGCCTTGAAAAATATTGGAATAAAAACAGATACATGGGATCCAATCCTTATGCCTAAAGATTATAAAATGAAAGACCGATTTTTAAGGGGATACGGCCACAGCCCAAACCGTAAGAGCAAGAGCAGCCAAATTTGTTCACAGTATTCCATTGGGGGCGTGGGCGCCCACTAAGATCCGATATGTCCCCCCAGTGGCCCCAAACAGCTCCAACATCCATTATTCTGAGCAAAAAAAAGTTGATGTATTTAAGCTTAACTTCTAAACTGGTTGGAATTTCGATATTTGGTTTTTTCCGAATTTTAGGTTTTGAAAAGGCCTAATTAGAAATCTAAAAGAAATTTTGATACCCCCATAATTTGGGGGCTACATTTAAAATTAACTTTTCGATTTAAAAAATCTAAACCGCTGCTCCGATCAAGATGATTTTTCGCTCAATAGTTATTCTATGGCCCAAATGCTTAAGTTTAATTTTTCAAGTTTTTAACATTTTTTTAAGTATTTTTAACGAATTTATTTAGATTTTCTAAGTCATTGCGTTGTATTTTGCGGGAGCCTGTCAAGAGAACGAAACCCAGAAGCCAAGAGAGCGACGGCCGAGAGAGCAACAGCCAAGAAAACTGATGATGGGGAGGGGTAGTGCTGCAGGGAAAGGGGAGGGGAAAGAGGCAATTTAAGTTAAATTTGTTTAGGATTTTAAAAACTTAAACTGCTGCTCCGATCAATATGATTTTCGATCAATAGTCAGTCCTGTGGATCAAATGCTTAGGTTTTATTTTTCATTTTGTAGCAGAAGTAAGAGCCTTATTTAATTTTCACCATGGAAGAAAATAGAAAATTACTACAAATTCTGTAAGCAAAGCCAAAATGTTTCCAAGTTAAATATTAATCTTAAGATTCGAACTTTTGACCAAATACGTATGTACATATGTATATTTGGATATGTTTTGATTTGCTTATATGTACAATACATGTACATACATACAATGTGTGTGTATGTTTCTATTCGAAAGTAGATAATGTGCTTAAATACAAATAAAATGATTTATTATACCCGTTTATCGATCGAATGTGGAATCTGAAAATAATACGTTACTTTGCTGTTTTTGTATTGGATGCCAATCTTTTACTGTGTGTACAAAGGTTTTCGTTTCATTCAAAACAAGAAATTTGAAAACAACAAATTTCAACTTACAAACAAGTATACATATTTGTGCGCAAATTAAAATTGCATTGATAACATTGTAACTGATAAAAAGTATACAAGCTCACGACTTTTACTTGGATCACTTTCATTTATTATATAGCTCTGCCAGTATCCTTCTGATTCTCTCTCTTGAAGGATCTTCTACAAAGGTTGTTTACACAAAGGTTTTCAAAAAACGCGCAAATAAGAAATAAGAAAGTCTTGACAACCATACTCAAAACTAATTTTAAGCGAACGAAGTCGCGCCGGGTACAGCTAGTGTTCCATATGACAAGAAAACTAGATCGGCTTACACACACACTGTATGAGCAAACTATTTTAGATACCACGGAAATTCAAACAATAAAGGAATTCCTTAGGTTTCTAGAACAACGTTTGCTCGCACTCGAAGCCATCGGCGGAAAAATGCATAAAGAAAAACCAAAAACAAGTGCTTCATCAACAGCAAGTTATTTGGCATGCTTGTTTTGTCAAGAGGGGCATATAGTATATACAAATGCGAGAAATTCAAGGAGTCAACTCCTGCTGAAAGGCTGACCTGTGTTCAGCCAAAAAGGTTGTGCGTCAATTGTCTCAAGGCAGACCACAGACCAAGCAATACATGTCTAAGTATACATGCATAAAATATAACATAAAACACAACACATTGCTACATTTAGGTAACGATAAGCAAATACCATACCTAAAACGTCCGCTTTTGCTGCTAGGAAAAGCAGTTGTGAGAACAAATACACACTGTTAGCAACGGCCAGAGTCATAGTGCAAGGACTAAACAATTCGGATAACAAATTAATCTGATATCAGAAAGTCTTGTTAAGCGGTTATTTGAGGGAGTTTGAGGTCAGCCGCGAATAAGTAAAGGACGCATTAGTGTATTAATTAAATTAAAACAAACAATTTTGAAACAAGAGTTTAACCCTTTGTTCTTCCTCATATTGTGGCAGATCAGCCGAAAACAAATAAAAGTTGCTAATTTAAAAATCACAAAAATATCCGGCTCGCTGATCCACATTTCGTCAAACCAGAAAAAATTGATATACTTGTATTGCTTGGCGCAGAACATCCTGAACAAATTAGGTCTTATTCACCCCAACCTATTCTCCAGAACAGCGAATTTGGTTGGATAAATCAGCATTTAAGTAAACATGAGCGCAAAAATGCCACAAAATTGCATGGTAGTTTCCTCAGCAGAGGAAGCCAAATCATCGTTGGAAAATTCTGGAAACTGGACAACATGGAACCAATAAGGAAACACAGGACGCCAGAGCAAAGACATGGCGAGAAGCATTTTGGAAAATCTTCAGCATGCACAAAATAAAAGGTTAATTGTCAGATTACCTTTTCTGAAGATGCTCAACTCTGGGGAAGTATTGCCATATTGAATAACCAGTCCAGACATTAAAATATTGTATAACGAGTTTATGGCCGAATACGAAAAACTAGTTCATATAACACAAGTATTACCTAGTCAAATACCAAAAGGAACATTATTTTATTCCTCACCTCTGTGTTCTGAAACCAGAAAGTACTACAACAAAATTAAGAGTACTCTTTTATGTTTCCTGTAAAACATCTACAGGAAAACCATTAAATGATTTATCGAGGACCAGTTGTTCAAAGTGATCTGTTTTCGATTCTATTGAGAATCATAATTCACAAATATCTCTTTACGGCGGATATAGAAGAAATGTATCGGCAAGTTTGGATGAATCCAAAAATCAATTCAAGCAAATGATTGTTGGGCGCTACAATCCGTCTGAGGAAATTAAATATTATCGGCTGAAAACTGTGACTTATTGCACAACGTCAGCTCCATTTCTTGCCACAAAATGCTTGGAGCATTTGGCCAATACAAATTTGGAAAATGGCCATTAGGGTCAAATACACTGAGAAACGATTTCTATGTTGATGACTGCCTAACTGAGCGATTACAATTATAGGTGCTGCAAGGATTCAAGAAGCACTAAACAAAATCTTGCTACCTTGCGGATTTAAACTAAGAAAATGGTGCTCTTATTCACACACCATCTCCTAAAAGAATTTTCACCAGAAGATATTGCTAGCAACATATTGCAACTGCATTGGAACATACCAGTGTAAATACTTTGTGAATTATTTGGAGCCGTAAGGATGACAATTTGTGTGGAAAAGCTCAAGAACATAACATTTAAATAATTTTGAATAAAATCGCTACCTGAACAATGGGAACTGGTGCAGCGACTCAAGCACACATTCTGGATGCAATGGTCCAGAGAATATTTAAGAAGCTGCAACAACAATAAAAATGGAACAGGCCCATAAAAATGTAAGAGAAGGCATGATGGTTATTGTTTAGGAAGACAATGTGTCTATGCAAATTCTATTCACCCTATTGGACGAATAATATATGTTAATCCAGGTCAAGATTGTTATGTGCGAGTTGCCGACGTATAAACTGCAACAGGAGTCTTTAAAAGAGCAATTCATAAGTGACTTAATAATCAAGAAGGAGAGTTAAAGCCTTTGTTATTCCTCATATTGTGGCCGATCAGCCTACGGAACAAATAAAAGTAGCTGATTTAAAAAATCTGAAAAATATCCGGCCTGATCCACATTTTCGCAAAACCAGGAAAAATTGATATATTGCTTCCCGCAGAACATCACTTTTCCTTTATAAAACCTGAACAAATTAGGTTCTGCCCTGTTGACCAACCTATTCTCAGAACACAGAATTTGGTTGGATAATTGTGGGCAAGTAAACATGAGTGCAAAATGCCACAAAATTGCATGGTAGTTTCCTCAGCCGAGAGGAAGCCAAATCATCGTTGGAAAAATTCTGGAAACTGGACAACATGGAACCAATAAGGAAACACAGGACGCCAGAGCAAAGACATGGCGAGAAGCATTTTTGGAAAATCTTCTGTATGCACAAATGGAAGGTTAATTGTCAGATTACCTTTTTCTGAAGATGCTCAACTCTGGGAAGTATTGCCATTGTGACCAAGTCGTTTTCTTTCGTTGGGACGAAGAACCAGTCCAGACATTAAAATATTGTATAACGAGTTTATGGCCGAATCTGAAAAACTAGTTCATATAACATTGCAAGTATTACCTAGTCAAATACCAAAAGGAACATTATTTTATTCCTCACCACTGTGTTCTGAAACCAGAAATACTACAACAAAATTAAGAGTAGTCTTTTGTGTTTCCCTGTAAAACATCTAATATCTCTTTACTTAGCGGATATAGAAGAAATGTATCGGCAAGTTTGGATGAATCAAAAATCAATTCAAGCAAATGATTGTTTGGCGCTACAATCCGTCTGAGTGAAATTAAATATTATCGGCTGAAAACTGTGACTTATTGCACAACGTCAGCTCCATTTCTTGCCACAAAATGCTTTTGGAGCATTTGGCCATTACAAATTTGGAAAAATGGCCATTAGGGTCAAATACACCGAGAAACGATTTCTATGTTGATGACTCGCCTGACTGGAGCGAATACAATTATAGGTGCTGCAAGGATCCAAGAACAAGCACTAAACAAAATCTTGCTACCTTGCGGATTTAAACTAAGAAAATGGTGCTCCTAATTCACACCATCTCTAAAGAATTTTCACCAGAAGATATTGCTAGCAACATATTGCAACTGCATTGGAAACATCTCCAGTGTAAATATTTTGTGAATTATTTGGAGCCCTAAGGATGACAATTTGTGTGGAAAAGCTCAAGAACATAACATTTAAATAATTTTGAATAAAATCGCTACCTGAACAATGGGAACTGGTGCAGCACCTCAAAAGCACATTCTGGATGCAATGGTCCAGAGAATATTTACAAAGCTGCAACAACAATAAAAATGGGAACAGGCCCATAAAAATGTAAGAGAAGGCATGATGGTTATTGTTAAGGAAGACAATGTGTCTATGCAAATCCTATTCACCCTATTGGACGAATAATATATGTTAATCCAGGTCAAGATTGTTATGTGCGAGTTGCCGACGTATAAACTGCAACAGGAGTCTTTAAAAGAGCAATTCATAAGTGATCAATAATCAAGAAGGAGAGTTCGCGCCGCTGTTATTCCTCATATGTGGCCGATCAGCCTACGGAACAAATGAAGGATGGCTGATTTAAAAATCTGAAAAAAATATCGGCTCGCTGATCCACATTTCGCAAAACCAGGAAAAATTGATATATTCCTTTGCGCAGAACATCACTTTTCCGTTATAAAACCTAGACAAATTAGGTCTTATTCAGTCAACCTGACTCAGAACACAGAATTTGAACTGGACCATTGCAGAGCAAGTAAACATGAGTGCAAAAATGTCACAAAATTGCATGGTAGTTTCCTCAGCCGAGGAAGCCAAATTATCGTTGGAAAAATTCTGGAAACTGGTCAACATGGAACCGATAAAGGAAATACCGGACGCCAGAGGAAAGACATTGCGAGAAGCATTTGCGGAAAATCTTTGGCACGCACAAGATGGAAGGTTAATTGTCAGATTACCTTATATTGAAGACCCCCTCAGCCCTGGGAAGTCTTGCAATATTGCGACAAGGCGTTTTCTTTTGTTGGAACGAAGAACCAGCCCAGACATTAAAATATTATAACGATTTTAGCAATGAAATACAGAAAAACTAGGTCATATGAAGCAAGTATTACCTAGTCAAATACCAAAACATCATTATTTTATTCCTCACACTGTGTTCTGAAACCCCGAAGCTTTCAGCGAAATTAAGAGTAAGTGATGCTTCCTGTAGATGTTTATCTACAGGAAAATCATTAAATGATTTACTTTATCCAGGACCAGTTGTTCTAAGTATTCTGTATTTGCCATTCTATTGAGATTCAGAGTTCACAAATATGTTTTTAAGGCGGATATAGAAAAAATGTGTCGAAAACTGAAGCTTGGATGAATCAAAGGATCAATTTAACCAAATGATTTTTAAGCTACAATCCGTCCGAGGAAAATAAAATATTACCGGCTGAAAACTGTGACTTATGGCAAACTGTCAGCTCCATTTCTTGCCACAAAATGCACAGAACATTTGGCCAATAAAACAATCAAACAATTACAAAAAGAGTGGTAGCCTCTGAGTTGGTCTTTTGCTCCAGTCATAATCAGAGCAAAAATATTTCCACAAAATCTTTCAGTGAGTAAACTAGATTGGGACACAGAGATAACAGATTCCCTAAAGGAAGGTGGGAGGCCTTTAGGATAGAACTTACTGTGTTTAAATAAATGACTATTCCGAGGCACATTTATAATAGAAAAAATACCTCAAAACAAGAACTCCATATATTTTGTGGATGCTTCTGAAAAAGCGTTTAGTGCTGTGGCTTATACAAAGTATATATAAGAACAAATAAACATGACTGTGCACCTATTATACTTGTAAAATCCAAAATTCAACAGCACCTCTTGAAAAGCAAACCCTACCACAACTAGGTCAAATCAGCTGAACACATGTCTCATCAAGTCTCAACGCTGCAGATGTACTCTCTAGAGGTATACCTGCATCTCAATTAAGTGCACATACATTGTGGTTATACGGACCACTGTTTCTTTATGGACCAGAAGAGAAATGGCCAGCTCTATTTTACCCCAAGCTCAAAAGGACAACACTATTTCTTTGGAACGGAGAAGCTGAAATTGTTACTTTGGCAACAGTTTCGCTGGAGAAGAAATATATGGCATTTAAACTTTGAAATTCATTCAATCGCTTGCAACGTATATGCAGCATACATGTTACGATTTTGTTATCGTAAAATAGAAAACAAACCGTCTTACTAGAGCTTGAGGAATTAGAACAAGCTAGGCGGATTATAATAAGTTGTATACAACAGGCTGATTTCACAAATGAATTTAATCACCTTCGACGTCATCCCGAACGCCCATTACCCAATAGCAGCAAGGTCGCATCTCTTCATGCCGCATTTGGACGAAAACTCTATTATAAGAGTAGAAACAAGAGGTGGAAAATGCCCCAATTTCCAGGATGCAATGAATCCCTACTTTCCAATATACAACCAATAAACATCGTAAAAATGCTGCTACAAAACTTCATGAAGGGAAAATAAACATGGTCAAAATACTTTAAAGGTATTGCACGACAACAGTATTATCATCTTTCATCCTCCTATGGTTAGAAACGTAATTATAAAACGCGTGCCATGTACCAGGTTTCGTCCAAAATTACTTTCTCAAATAATGGAAGACCTGAGCAAAGAGTCTCACAAAACAGACCATTTTTAAATACAGGAGTTGATTATTGCGGACCCTTCTGGATACATGCGAAATCCGAGGCAAACGACCTGACAAGCATACATAGCAGTATTTGTTTGTTTCTCCACAAGGCTGTCCATCTGGAACTTGTCGGAGATTTAACGACTGCAGCATTCCTTGGAGCATTACGGCTATAAATCGCTGTGATTCTCATCATAAAGGAGAGAAGTGTATAGGGTCTAGCAGATACTGCGACGATACGGCAAATTTCGTTGGCGCCAGCAACCAGATGAAGGAGTTAAAGGAAACAATCCACTCACAGCAGGCTAAGAACTCCATACTTCAGCTGTGCAATACGAAAAAGTGTTCACTTTAAATTTATTCCACCAAAAGATCCCTAGCTTTGGTGGATTATGGGAAAGCTACGGTAAAATTCAGCGAAGACGTTGTTATTAAAATGTGTCCACTGCAAACCTCACGCTGAGCAGTTGAGCACTGTCATAACAAATGTCGAGGGCAGTAATCCCCCAAATTCTCCTATTGCCTCCAATGTGAATGATCCTAATGACTTTACAGTTCTTACACCAGGTCAGTTTATTGATTGGAAGCATTAGTCGCTCAACCAGACCCAGAACCACTTAAAATAAAATCCCTACCTGAACAATGGGAACTGGTGCAGCGACTCCAAGCGCACATTCTGGATGCAATGGTCCTGAGAATATTTAAGAAGCTGCAACAACAATAAAAATGGGAACAGGCCCATAAAAATGTAAGAAAGGCATGATAGTTATTATCAAGGAAGACAATGTGTCTATACCAAATCCTATTCATCCTATCGGGTGAATAATATAAATTAAT
>JAECXW010000733.1:0-53450 GCA_018153365.1 Drosophila fuyamai
AAACGATAGACACTCAATCGCGCGCTGAGGGACGCTTCAGGTTCAGGTGCCCCACGGCTGGATAGTGAAGAGGATTTCAGCCCATCCATTATGGGCGTGTCAAAAATTGTTGTGGGATTGCTGCCACTACGCAGTTTGAAGAAGCAAGCAGATCGATGAGTGTAATAATGTGGTCCCTTCCACCACAGCTCATAGCTCATGAGATTGGCTCATTCCCTTTGATATGCGCAATCGGCAGGGTTATCCTTTGAGCCAACGTGATGCCACTTTTGTTTCTGCGGTATGACATCCAGGATCTCGGTACTACGGTTGGCGATAAAGGTCTCCCTTCGATGGGGTGTGCGACAGCCACGAAAGGACAATCGTGGAATCCGCACCAAGCATGCACAACTATATCCTTGTGAGTGCAAGCCTTCTTTGACAGCTCGGAGAAGGCGAGTGGGCAATAGCGCGCCACAGAGTTCCAGCCGAGGGAAGACTTTGTTGCTTTAGTGGCGCAACGCGTGTTTTAGCTGCCATAAAGTGACACCAAGCAGGTGCCGTCTACGTTGCTTACACGGCTGTAAACGACAGCGGAATATGCCTTTATAGATGCATCGGAAAATCCATGTAATTCGATTTTTCCCGATTCGCTGTGTACATAACGTGGAATCCTTAGGTTTTGTTATGTAGTTAATATCGTCGCTTAGGTCTGCCACCACTCCAGCCAGCTTCGGTGGGGTTTTGAATCAGTCCAGGTCAAGTAGCCAGAGTTCTTGGAAAAGGATCTTAAACTGTACTACACAGGCGCCAGAATACCTAGAGGATCAAAAATTCGTGAGACATCTGACAATACTTGCCGTTTACTAGCATCTGGCTCCGTGAAAGCGAAGCTTTGTAGGACCGGACGTCGTCTTGGGGATTCCATAGCAATCCTAAAACCTTAACCGCACTGGTTGTTTGGAGCTCGTCTTGCCGGGTGTGGCTGATGACGCTGCTGTTAGACACCCATTTGCTGAGCTCAAGCTTAGCCTTCGACAACAGCTGAATGAGTTCGTCGCGGCGTCTAAGTAATTCGTCTTCAGTTTCAGCGCCGGTGAGGACATCGTCTACGTAAAAAGTCCTCCAACACAATTTTTGAGGCTGTGGGAAACTCATCCTGGTGGTCTCGCGCTAGTTGTTCCAGTACTCGGACAGCAAGAAACGGTGCACAGCTTGTTCCACCAGTTGACTGTACAGGGTTGAAAGTGTTGAAGAGGATCTTTCGGAGCCTCTCTCCATACGATCCGTTAAAGTTGCGGTGCTTAGGAGGCAGCCCAGATTTGGCAAGAACATTTTAACTTATGTCCCCCGTAAACACAAACTTGTGCATACAAAAACGAAGGCATACATGAAAAAGGTTGCGTTGTATTGGGTCCGATGTAGTAAGGCGTCATTTGGGGCGTGTCCGTTTACGTCTTCAAATGACCCGTCAATACCACGCGCAGCTTCTTTTTCCTAGAACTGGGTGGTGTGGCATGTAAGGCATTTTTTTGCTGATGTGTTGCATTCTTAGTGGGCACCTTGCATATGACCTAAACTTTATATAATCTTCATAAATTTTGAATATTCATGCGTATCCTCCATCACGCTGCAAGCGACGTTCCACAACATAGAAGCGCGAGACAGCGCCCTGCAGGCGCTGTCTCGAACTCTTGGCATTCGTGTTTAAAAGGCAATTCAACGATGTATTTGCCGTCAAGGGTCTCAGGGAATGTGTGGTTAGAAAGTGCTGCTCCACCTTTTCGTGCGAAGGTCTCGTTTTGTGCGCTCAGTGTTATCCTCGATCTCCCAAAGCGTTGAAGAGGCGTTTATTTCAACGTAATTATCCCCAGGCGAGTTGGCGGTTGATTGGATGCTTCATTGCAACGGAAGTGATTATCCATCCAAGATCGAGCTGATGGCAATAATATTTCCATCGTTGTCATATTTTTATCACCCTGACAAAACGGACCAAATTTATTCATTTCAGTAATATGTCTACAGGTGAAGATGTATTAAACGAAGTATCAGCTAACTGGAGTCCATCGGCTGAATCATAAAGCTTACGTCAATATCGTCCCGTTAAGTGATGTGATTTTGCCCAGCACATAGGCTGCAGAAACAGCGCAATCGTATGCAGTGACACCATTGACGATACTATAGGCATTGCCAATCCTCTAGTAGTTTCGGCCTTGACGGAAGATATTCCGGAAACTAGCAAATGACTCTTGAGGGTGAACGACGTGCAAAGCCCAAGTGCGTTGACGCATCGTTCAGAAACATAAGGACAGCTCCAGGCCATTTATCCAAAGCACATGACAAATTGTGTAAGTCGCTAGGTTTGGACATGCACCAAAGCTGTGGGCAATGTGCTTCTTTTTGAGTCCCAGTGACTGTGTTAATGAGGGTGCTGTTTTGCATCTAGTACCGAAGTTGAGCGTCCAGAAGTTTGAGGACTGGCCTGTACGGTGTCCGCAGGAGCAGCATCATGGAATCCATGTTTTCAGGATACTTACAAAAGAGAATGATGACCCCATTGCAGTACTTGCACAGATATTTCGATTGACATTATGAAGATCATTGCGTGGGCGTAGGCAATTGCGACAAAGCGACTTTCCTTTCACAAAAGAGCGCCGATGTTCAGTGTTCAGATTTTGAAATTGGGAGCATCTATGCAGCTGGTGGTCAGTCGAGTCACACTTTCCACAATTGCCCGGTTCTGCAGTAAGTGCGCTTCCTTTGGCAGGCTTGTCCGTGGCTGCCAGGATCGAGTTTGATTGCCGATGTAAGCAGCTAATTAAAAATCCTCGCAGCGGTCATCAAGGAATCTAAACAGTCAGCCACGGTTGGTGTCGCTGGACCTCTGGTATCCCTCAATCCACTTTTCTTCTAGGAGTCAGGGATCAATTTTAGCCAGTACAAGATGAATCACCCAGCAGTCACGACTGGTCTCCCCCAACTGCATCTAGTCCACGAATGATTTCATTGGCTTACCATCAGTAAGTTTGCGTTAGATTACCTGCCTCGTGGTTGGGGGCGGCGGCCAATGCCATGAAATTGTCAGTAAGGAGTTCACGATATGCCCTTAAGGCGATCATAGCGATCATTGAGGCGTTCCCATGCTGAATCATAAAGCTGATTCCGTAATGGACATGTGACTGAGAAGATTGGCCGCTTCACCAACTATGAAAGACTTAAGGTAGTGACACTGAATCTTTCCCAGGTGGGTCTTGTTGTGGACAGTGCTCTCAGTAAATGTCCTTAAAGGCTGGCCATTCCTTGTAGTCTCCACAAGGTTTGATGTGGATTTTCGGCAGCAGGGTTTTCCAGTTAAAGCAAACTGCAGCAGGCGGCGGCATTGGGCTGGGTAGATGCTCAATTCTCAGAAAGGTCGCTGCAGAACTCACTTTGCTGTTGCAGCAATGTGGCCATGTTGTCGATCCGCTTAAGGGTATGGCGTTTGGCTGAAGGTCGCTCTTTAACGACGCGAGAATAAGGTAAGCGCGTGCAGGTACTTACCTCCTCATACGCTTGAAGAAAGTCTTCGGTAGGATCCTCGACCTTCAACGTTATCATTAGTTTTAACGATTCATTTGATGGTTTCACGAAAGCTCTAGCTATCTTCTAAACAAAGAAAGTAAACACAAAGTCGATCTATTATTGAATTTAAGTGCTCTTTATTGCTGCCAGAATACGCCCTGGTTTTTGATAGTGTTATAAAAATATACCATTCAAATTGTTTTTTACAGTGTTTTGCCACGCGCTGTTAGGAAACATAAGAAGATAGAGAGAGGAAAGAGTGTAGCAAGTGCGCAAAAGCAGAAGTTAACGGGGAAACTTTCAATTTGGTCAAAGTCGAATCAAGAAAATTTGTGATCATTTTCCTATTAATTGGGCAAAGAGTAGGTTTTGCCGAATTAATAGGAATATTTCTTTGCAAAACCGAGTTTTTTGGTGTATGTGAGCAATAATATTATTAATGAGGGTTAACTAAAGTTTCAGCCAAAACTAAAAATATTTTTAAAGTAACATCTAAAATGCAAAATTACATAGTTCTACTGCAAACCTATTACATAAGGGTTATCCACCGCAAGCACTTTTAAAATGTTGATAGTTTGCCGGCCAGAATAAATATAATATATGTTTTTATAGCCTTGCAGAGGGTATTAACATAGCGATTCCTTTCCCTGAGCTAGTTATTCCCGTTACTCGTAGAGTAAAAGGGTATATTATATTCGTGCAAAAGTATGTAACAGGTAGAAGGAAGCGTTTCCGACCCTCTAAGGTATATATATTCTTGTTCAGGATCACTAGCCGAGTCGATCTAGCCATGTCCGTCTGTCTGTCCGTATGAACGCTGAGATCTCGGAAACTATAAAAGCTAGAAGATTGGCATTTTGCATGTAGATTTTAGGAGTTCCTACGCAGCGCAAGTTTGTTTCAAAATGGTGCCACGCCCCCTCTGACGCCCACAAGCCACACGCTGTGGCCACAGTTTTGATGCTATTATGAAAATTTTTTTGATATGTATTTGTTTCGTCAATACCTATCGATTGGCCTAATAAAAGTTTGCCACGCCCACTCTAACGCTCAAAAACCCATTAAACGCTTAAGCCTGGCTAGCGCCTACATTTCCGCCTTTCATGGCACAATAGCACCATCTAACGGATGACTTTGGAAGAGCTGGCCAAGGTGCTCAACGTTATTTCTCGATAAGGATTTCTATTAATGGAAATTGCGATAGTTTTCATTTGTCAATACCGAACTATATCCCAAGAACTATGCAAATCAAATCAAGTTAGCCAAATTGGAGGTCTGAGTCAAACAATGGCGTATGTGTGTATGTATGTAAGCATTGCACTCAAAAACATAAACATAAACACAGCTGTTACTGCAGGACAAAAGCTGCCTGCGCTAAAGAAGCGCCGGTACTGATGCTCGTGCTGTAAAGCTGCCAGCACTAAGAGATCGCCGAATTTAAATTGATAATTTGAACTGAGTAACGGGTATCTAATAGTCAAGGCACTTGACTATAGCGTTCTCACTTGTTTTAAAATACATTTTGAATTACGTTGGTTTTGTATCGACCTGTTAAACAATAATTGTAGTGTTATTGAATTACTCGAGGTCATACGTTGGTTATATTTTAATTTCTTTTATAACACAACGTTTTTATTCCACTTAACTTTCATCACACTTACACTCCTGGGGAGTGAACCCGACTATGATAGGACTAGCTAGTTTCGTCTGCACGTCACCTCAGACTCATCAGCTATCTACGGGGATGGAAGCGGAGCGTCAGAAATTACTTAAATTAACAATTTTTCCTTTTTTACAAATTTTAACGAAGTTTGAAATTTTACAATTATGGGGTAGGCCTAGTATTACATTGTTTGATACAAAAAGTTCATTAGTTTCTAAATGTATTATTAATTGGTTTCTGATGACAGGCTTTAAAAGAATATTTTCATATTTGGTTGGTTCGAGTTCAGGTATTTTTATTAGGTAAATTATGGTTGTTCTATTATGTAAGACAGACACATCAATAAATTCCAGTGTTTCCTCAATTGAAAACGAGGTAATTTTATTTTTTTTGAGATATTTTATTTATTTCGTTAAGTTCAGGTTCGTTTAATAAAAGAGTATTAATTACGTTAATTTTAGCCCGTTGTATGGCAAATTTAATGTTTGCTATTTCATCTTTCATAAATCTAACTTGCGTTTGCAAGCTCGACGCAATGCCATTATTAAAAAATCTGTCTTTATACCCTTGCAGAGGGTATTATAATTTTGGTCAAAAGTGTGCAACGCAGTGAAGGAGACATCTCCGACCCTATAAAGTATATATATTCTTGATCAGGATCACCTCCTGAGTTGATATAGCCATGTCCGTCTGTCTGTCCGTCTGTCTGTCCGTCTGTCTGTCCGTCTGTCTGTCCGTCTGTCTGTTTCTACGCGAACTAGTCTCTCAGTTTTAAAGATATCGAATTGAAACTTTGCACACAGCCTTCGATCCTTTGCACGCAGTATATAAGTCGGAAGGGCCAGGATCGGACAACTATATCCTATAGCTGCCATATAACTGATTGATCGGAAATGCCATAACTTTAGTGTTTGTTAAGTTAGGAAGTTGGGATTTCCTATGGGTATTTTATTTGGCCAGTCAATCCGACCTACCAAATTTCATAAGGATCGGCCGACTATATCCTATAGCTTCTATATAACTGATTGATCGGTAATGCCATAACTTTGGGATTTGTAAAGTTAGGAAGTTGGGATTTTCTATGGCTTTTATATTTGGCCAATCAATCTGACCTACCAAATTTCATAAGGATCGGCCGACTATATCCTATAGCCGCCACTTAACTGAACGATTGGAAATGCCATAACTTTGGTGTTTTTAAAGTTAGAAAGTTGGGATTTTTTATGAGTGTTAAGAATGCATCAAATGAATAAGTTTAAAGAATATAAATCGGAATATTCTGCAAGGGTATTTCAACTTCGGCTCCGCCCGAAGTTAGCTTTCCTTTCTTGTTTTGAATTAAATTTGCTAGCATATTGGAAGTGGTTGTTAAATTGTTTATTCTGTCTTGAAGCTGATTATTCATAATAATTTGGTCGTTGTTATTTTTAATTAAATTATTAAGGTTACTTTCTATCATAACTAAATCTTCGTGATCTGGGTTACCTGCGATATACTTCCAAGCTGAGCCAATCATATTTATTGACCTAGCTTGACAGCTTTTTGTTGTTAAGGTAAGTGTGCTTAGAGCAGAAAGTGATTGAATTATTTCGTGTGTCAGAGTGTGATAATGTAAACTGCTTTTTTCATATTGTTCTGGGTCGGTATTAATATTTCTTCCAAACAAAAATTTCTAAAGGTCTTTTCTTCGTTACTGAATGTATTGTGTAATTGTATTAATAAATGGCTCTGTCTAATAATTCTTCAAAGGTGTTTTATATTTGTTTGGTTTTAAGGCATCTCATTATTTCCGAAAGGGTCGAATGTAGGGAGGAGCCTTAAAAATGGTTATATTTAACTGATCTCTCATCATGAAGGTAATAGATGCTGAATTAAAAGCTTTTTTATTATCCATTACTACAAACTTTGGTACTCCATAGTAGAATATTATTTCGTGTAACTGTTTTTTAATGTCTTCAGTGGATTTGGATTTTATAATTTTTGCCTGTGCTAGCTTGGAAAATTTATCTATTGCGGTCAATACTAATTTCTTTTCTGTTGAGAAGATGTCAATGTGGATTATGTGTCCAGGGTATTCAGGAATTGGGGTTTCTTTAATTTCTGGATTGGGGGGATGTCTATCATATTTGCTAATGTTGTTATTTTTTGTTTCATTTTGGGGAAATAATATTTTTCTGCAAGTTGGTTTCTGTTTTCTTCTGCATTTCTATGTGCTCTATTATGTGTTTCTAATATTAATTCTTCCTGCTTAGTTTCTTCTGTCAAATCTTCTACTTTATTTTGTGTAAATCTGATTTTAATGGATCCGAAATGTTCCGGATAAATTCGCTGTATTTCTCCCATTATCCCTTCTGATGTGAAAATTCCATTTAGGATTGCCGGATTTAAATGTTTTTTTTTTAAATTTCAATAGGATCAATATTCTGAAATTCAGGTCGATTTGATTGCTTATGGGGATCCTAGACAAAGCATCGGCCACTATGTTTTCCTTTCCGGGTTTATAAAGTAATTCTTTATTATATTCGTCAAGATCTGATTTCCATCTCTTGATCGCTATTCCTCCCTTCCAATTACAATCGTGTGAAAGTGGTTCGTGGTCAGTATAGATTTTAACCTTGGTTAAAATCCTCTAAGTGTTTTTACTGCCCATGAAATGGCTAACATTTCTTTCTTTGCCGTTTCGTAGTTTTCTTCGGTTTGAGATAGTGTTCTTGATATGAAAGCTATAGGTCTGTCCTTTTGTGAAAGTACTGCTCCGATTGCGTGATCGGAGGCGTCTGTTGTCAACACAAATTCCTCGTTAAAATTTGGATATGGTAGTATTACGTCTTTTGAGATTAGGGTGCTTTTTAATTTATTAAAGGCCTGAATGGCTTCATTATTGAAATGAATAGATTTCTTCGATGAAGCTTTCTTCGAAATTCTCCCATCCTCGCCCTAAGCAATGTGGTGAGTGGTTTTGCTAGTGCAGCGTAGCCCATAATAAAACGTCTGTAATACCCTGACAGTCCAAGGAAAGATCTTAATTCCTTAACGTTTTTGGGAATGGGGTAGTTAGCGATGACCCTCTACCTTTGCTGGATTGGTTTCTATTCCCTTGTCTGAAATTACAAATCCTAAAAATTCAACTTTACTTTTGAAAAATTCGCATTTATCCAATTCGCATTTTATGTTTGCATTATTTAAGGTTTCAAATATTGTATCTAAATTTTTTGAATGAGATTGTGCGTCTGGACTGAAGACAATTATGTCATTGATATAAATATAACAGATTTTCCCTATGTGTTCCCTAAGAATGTCGTCTAGGGCACGCTGAAAAATGGATGGTGCGTTTTTCAGTCCAAATGGAAGTCTTGTGAACTCAAATTTTCCGTTACTCACGGAGAAGGCTGTCTTTTCTATATCGCTTTCTTTTAAAGGAATTTGATGGAACCCACTTTTGAGAAATAACACAGAAAACATTTTATTATTTCCTTGTTGTGCAAGAACTGCATTTATGTCTGGTATCGGGTATCTGTCTGCTATGTAACAATATTTAGTTTTCTGTAATCTATTACCATTCTATATTCCTATGTAAAGAAATTGGAAGCATCTAATTTTTTTGGTACAATCCACACTGGTGAATTGTAAGGCGATCTAGAGGGTCGTATTATATTGGTTTCTAAAAGTTATTTTATTTGTCGGTCAATTTCGTCTTTGAGTGCCATTGGATATTGATAAACTTTCGAGTAGACTGGTGTGTCAGTGTTTGTGCGTATCTCAGCTTTCACGTTTGTTGTGTAAGTCAATTTTTTGTTTGGTTCGGCAAATAGATTCGGATATTTCTGAATAAGTTGGTTAACATCTGATTTTTGTGTCCCAGTAAGATGATCTGTCCGAGGAATAATTAAATTTATAGCTTTGAATTTTTTTCTTTAATATTGATTGTTTTCTCATTTTTTAATTGCATAGATTTGGTATTAGTGTTAATTATTGCTCCTAAATTTTTTAAACTATCGTTTCCCAAAATGGCATCAAATGTTTTTAAAGTTGGTAATAAAAACAAGAGAGATCGCTATAGTCGGGTGCCCCTGACTATCAGATACCCGTTACACAGGTAAAGGGAGTGCGAGGGAGATGGAGATAGAAACTTTGATCACGCATAACTTTTTAACGAATGGTCCGATTTGAAAAATTTCTTCTATATTTCGATAGATATTGATAAACACAATAAAACTGCATTTTTACTTTTCCGAAATATTTAAATTTTTAAAATCGTATATAAGCGATTGTGGGCGTTAAAGGGGGCGTGGCACCTTTTTGAAACAAACTTGCGCTGCGTAGGAACTCCTAGAATCTGCATGCAAAATGCTAATCTTCTAGCTTTTATAGTTTCCGAGATCTCAGCGTTCATACGGACGGACAGACGGACATGGCTATATCGACTCGGCTAGTGACCCTGATCAAGAATATATATACTTTATAGGGTCGGAAACGCTTCCTTCTACCTGTTACATACTTTTGCACGAATACAATATACCCTTTTACTCTACGAGTAACGGGTATAAAAATGAAGGTAGGTATATTCATATTGGTATTCTTGGTCGGCTTGGTTTATGGATTCAGAATATTCTGTTAGGGATTCAGGATATTCAGATTGTGATTCGTCCTGTGATTTTATGGTTTCGTTATATTCGTCAAGGGATGGTGTTTCATCTTCTACTTCTGCAGAAGTGTGAGGGGCTGCTTGAATATTAAAATTTCTGGATTTTTTTACGGCTTCGTTTAGAGGCATTGGTGGTCTTTTACCAGCTTCAAAACGTAGGGGTTTGTTCATATAATTAATATGTTAATATGTATTAATGGGGAATGACCACTGTGGCCTGCTTGGCTGTGGTCGGATTGGTTGTGAATGTGGTAGGTTTTGGGAAGGCACGTTTCTAAATCCGGATTGTTGCCCTCTCTTAACTGCATTGCACGGAACGCTTGGTTCTCTAACTTTAAGCAAAGATGTAAAGCTGAAGGAAGATCGGTTGGTTCCTTCATACCGAGAAGACGAGATAAATCTCCGCGAAGTCCGCGCACAAATGTGTCTAAGGCTTTGTCCCTATACATTTTCGTCATGAGTTGTTCGGCTTCCATTCCTAATTCCATACATCCAACCTTATTAAGAATAAGCGAAAGGTGTTTGTAGACTGACTGATGAAATTCCTCTACCGACTGGTGAGCACCCTGACATAGAGTTGTCATTTGGTATTCAAGAGTGCCTAAATCCCGCTTATCTGCGTAGTGCAAAGTTAGACATTTAGAAATGGCATTCCAGTTGAGTGGAGTATTATAAGATTCTAACGCAGTGTCTGCGTTTCCCGTGATTTTATTTCGTATGGTATGTAGAATCCCAAAATACTTAGATGTGCCTACAGTGTGTTCATATGTTTTAAGAACTCTATCCACACCCTTTTTCCAAGAACTGAATTCTGTTGGGTTGCCAGAAAATTCCCTTAAGCTTTTTACGATGTCTGGTACCCTATCCAAACCTTCGAGGTTAGCTCGATTTTTATAGGAAATTTCCTGATTTGGAATCTGTGCAAAATCGAATCCTGTGTTTTGAGCTTGTTGTAATAGGACCGGTAACTGTTCAGCAATTATTTGTCTGACTGCTTCTTGTAACTCTAGTGCTGCCATATTGTCTCTGTGTTCCTGATGTAATTCCTGTCTATGAATTTGTCTTTGATTTTGAACTATGTTAGCTTGATGTTGTTCTACCTGATTTAAATAATTATTTTGAAGTTGTTCTGGCTGATGTTGAGGTTGTTCTTGAGGTTGTAAATCAATGATGGGTGGTCGTATAAGATTATGCCGATTGGCCATAAGATATTTTTTTCATGGGTCTGTCTTACGATAAAAATGGTTGTTAAGTAAAATTCTTATAAATATTGAGTTTCAAAATTAATTATTTATTTTTTTTTATGATAAGGAATGAATGTTTCATTTGCTTAAATTAATTTTGTAAATTTAATTCGAATTTTAAGTATATAGTAGTAAAAATGTTTGATCAAATTTAAATCACTTAAATACTTTAAAATACTTTAATTCAATTTGTATTTAAAAATGGTTATTAATTAAAAATTTTATATGAATAAAATGTTAATAACTCAAAATAATTAAATTTAATTTTAGATTATAGATTTCCTTTAAATTTAAACGGAAATTAAATTTTAGAACTTTAACTTTAAAATTTTATTTTAAATTTTAAATTTTTATTAAAATTTTTCTTTTAGTGTAGAAAATTTTTCGGTTTTATTTTTGGTTTAACTTTTGGTTTGGTTGTCTTCACTAATTCACTATTTCACTTAACTTATCATGATGTGGCTACGCCTCCTGGTGATCCGGATGTCTTCCTTTTTGTTTCCTACTGGGGATCCTGCGATTCACAATTTAATAGAGGTTGTCCTGCGGGCGTACCTGACAGTACTTGTAGTCCACCGATGGATCAGTAAACTTGTTTTTCACCGACCGGTTACCGTCTTCAGCTATCAAAATTAAATGAAGGAGTCTCTCTGATTTCAGTTTTTATGTTTGGGCCAAGGGAGTCGCACAAAAATTATTTTAATTATTTGCACTAAAAGGGAACTTAATCGATTTTCCTCGCGTTGGTCCCTGTTCGGGCGCCAGTTAATTTCCAGGATAATAAAAACCCAAAAATAAGTTTTGAACGTTTGATTTATTCAATTTGAGACTGATTTTATTCATTTAAAAATACCCTGATCTAAGCTGTGGGTTGGGGCAGCGACGTCAACGTCGCGGAAGAGACCGCGGCGGTGGCCTAGTTCTGGTGGAGCGGCTGGAACTGAAATGTTTGCAGGATCGGCATTCTGGTACTGCGCTGCGGCTGTTGACCGGATGCGTGTGTTTATGTTATTGAACTTGGGGGTTCTTGGTGTGTTTATGTTATTGAACTTTCGGGCTCTTGAACGTTGTATTGAAATGTTGCAATGTTGCCATCGACAATGTTGCAATATTTCTCGGAAAAAATGTAGAAATATTTCTGTGATTAACTTATACACTCATGGACAAAATAATAGGTGTGTTTTTATACCCTTGCAGAGGGTATTATAATTTTGGTCAGAAGTTTGTAACGCAGTTAAGGAGACGTTTCCGACCCTATAAAGTATATATATTCTTGATCAGGATCAATAGGGGAGTCGATATAGCCATGTCCGTCTGTCCGTCTGTTTCAATACCGTTTGCGAGCTCAGTTCAAAAGCTAGCGATCTGAAACTTTCACACTCGTCCTAAAACATGTGTACGCAGATCAAGATTGAAAATCGCCCCGATCGGACGTATATATCGGATATATCTTGCAAGACTTGATGATATTTCGCGCAGTGTAAAATCTATTGACATGAATCTTTCCAAATCGTATTTTTTTATGCATACCTTGATCAGGGTAAAAGCGCGTGGCGATCGGACGTCCATATCCTAGAGCTCCCATAGGAACAATAGGGTAAAATCGGTCCAAATTTGATGTTTTTCAGAATATTTCGCGCTGTGTAAAAGCTATTGCTATACATTTTTTAAATCGTATTTTTTTATGCATTCCTTTACCAAGGTAAAAGCGCGTGCTGATCGGACGTCTATATCCTATAGCTCCTATAGGAACAATACTGTGAAATCGGTCAAAATTTTTTTTTTTTTTAGAATATTTCGCGCAGTGTATAAGCTATTGACATACATTTTTCCAAGTCTTATTTATTTACGCATACCTTTTCTTTTCTTTTTTAACTTTCTATTTCTAACTCATATCTTCTCGAATCTCAACCATTCATTTTTTTTCAATACTTCTATTAATTTTCTTAAAAATAAAAATAATATAATAATATAATATAACACTAAATTAAATATTTTCTTAAATCCATCAATTTTGGCTGGACACAATAATAGGTGTACAAACATAAATGTTAAATTAAATTATTATTTCACTATGTTTGGTCTTTTTATACCCTTGCATAGGGTATTCTAATTTTAGTCAAAAGTTTGTAACGCAGTGAAGTAGACGTTTCCGACCCTATAAAGTATATATATTCTTGATCAGGATCACCTCCTGAGTTGATATAGCCATGTCCGTCTGTCCGTCTGTCTGTTTCTACGCAAACTAGTCTCTCAGTTTTAAAGCTATCGAATTGAAACTTTGCACACACCCTTCGTTCCTTTGCACGCAGTATATAAGTCGGAACGGCCGGGATCGGCCGACTGTATCCTTTAGCTGCCATATAACTGATTGATAGGAAATGCCATAACTTTGGTGTTTGTTAAGTTAAGAAGTTGGGATTTCATAAGGATCGGCCGACTTTATCTTAAAGCTGCCATATAACTGATTGATCGGAAATGCCATAATTTTGATGTTTGTTAAGATAGGAATTTGGCATTTTCTATGAGTTTTTTATTTGGCCGACCTACCAAATTTCATAAGGATCGGCAGACTATATCCTATAGCCGCCATATAACTGATTGATCGGAAATGCCATAATTTTGGTGTGTGTTATGTTAGGAAGTTGGGATTTTTATGAGTGTTAGGAATGCATCATATGAATTATTTTGGAGAATATAATTTACAGAATATTCTGCAAGGGTATTTCAAATTCGGCTCCGCCAGAAGTTAGCTTTCCTTTCTTGTTAAAGTTTAAGGTTGTCATAATATAACTGACAGGTTTCAAATCGACCAAAAAAAACAAGTAGTTTGCTTAGAAAAAATTCTTTAAAAATGCCTTTTTCCGACCTTCTAACTGTATATAACCCCTTAAATTTAGAAGCACGGCAGTCAGATGCTAATTGTAGATGTAATTGCAGTTATATGTTAGCTTTTCTAATTTAGTTAGTTAAAAAATAGTTGTTTTACAGAAACAAAAATTACAAGATTTTTCTTGCAATAAAACCCAATAAAAAGAGAAATCGAGAAGAGCTAATTTTTTAATGAAAAATGCCATGAAGCGCAAGAGTAAGAGAAATAGCAAGAAAAAATTTATAAATATATTTAACATAATAAATAAAATGAATCTGGTTTCTGAAGAGGCAAAAACTATATGCAAAATTATACTTAAGAAATCAAATTCATACAACAGCGCAGAAAAAGTTCAAAATTTATATTTTAAGTTTAAAACTTCCGTCAAAAAGAACGCGGTCTCGAAAGGCTCTGTTTAAAAATACGACACCAGGATTTCAACCTGACTTATTAGAAAACCTTACGAAAATTGGTGGTGAAGTAAGTGAGAAAGGTGAAGAAGCAGGTATCGTATGTGATTAAATAAAATAAAAAAGGACTGAAATCTAATACAGCACTCGATGATATTCAAGGATTTGAAAACGATGGCGACATTAGAACACGGCTTTTGGGGCAGCAAGTATGCGTTTTTATGGCTAAATGATTATTTGAAAATTGGAAGTACGTTATAGGTTAAACTGTTTCGGCTAACGGTATTGAACATGGTGCCCTCATGAGCAAAGTTGAAGCTAACATTGGAGTTTAGCAAACTTTGGGACTTACGTAATATGCGAACAAGGCTGAAATAATATAGGAGCTTTGAAAAAGTGGGGAGTTAACATAAACTTTTTTTAATATTATTTATTTGTAGGCGTCTGACCGGTCTAGCTGGCAGGAGTCTTCTGGCGAGCAGGTTCCGATGACTAAGGAGTCTGTCACTGTACCTGCTGGTGTGTAGGTCAATCTGCTGCTCCACAGTGTGTATATTTAGGTCCTTGTGGAGGGCGGACCCACGCACGTACCAAGGGCAATTCGTTATCTTCCTCATTGCTCGGTTTTGCAGCACTTGGATTTGCTTGTAGGTACATCTGTAGACCATTTCCAGCTTCTTCATGGTCCTTTGAGCTGTAGAGCAGCGCAAAATCATCCGCGTATGTAGCTATTAATGCCTCTGACGGAGCCTCCACACAGTCAGCGTTGGGCTTGGGTATATCAGCGGTCTACAATGAGTAGAGCACGCTGCCTCGTGGCACCCCAGCTCTCATTTCACATATGATCGAGTCTGTGTCCCTGACCCTGACTTTAAACACTCTTCCTTCCAAATATGTCCTGAAGAGCCCAAAGTATGATGTAACGAACTGATTTTTATGATCTGCTCGCAACGAGTATCGTGCGGCTAGCTCAGAAGATGTGTGTTGTTCGTCCCACCAAATTTAAATAATCGTGACCGCCCGATTGTCTAGTGAGAACGGATAGAATGTATTTAATATCTTTATTTGCCGACTTGGCCCTCGGTCCGGGACTAATGGTGACAACCTGGTATCTCAACGCCTTCTCCGATGAGTTTCTCCACCGCCGCTCTCCGCTGCCTCGTTTCGTGCTGGTCCGGAATGCGTTACCGTTCCCTCTGTTGAGTAGGCACTGAGCTCTTAAAGCATTCGCCTTTCGCAGCCACAGCCTCCTGTCCTTGGATCTGTCCCGGCCGGTCACACCAGACGCATACACAGTTTCTACCTGACGGTTCAGGCATACGCCGGAAGGCCGCCAATGCAGTCCCTGTGGCAAGAGGAACGCTTCCGCCCTCGCCTCTCAGCCGTGGATTGGATACGTTGGAGTATGAATTGCTCGATGTCCTTGCGCTGCTCACGGCGCGATATCCTGGCTCCGTAGTTTGCGTGCTCTTGTGAGACTGGGTCTTTGGTTCTCGGGATTTGGTCAGCTGCCTTTCTAGGACTCTGGCGGTGAACTACTTTGCTCTCGACGCATACGCCTCTCGAGACACCCGTCGTTCGGACGCGCGTCCTTCTGGCTAGTCGCACCAGGGCCTGCACAATTCTCGCCTACCGGTTGAGACGTACGGCGGAATTTGACAAGGCAATTGTTTTCGTTCGGCAGCTGGTTCTGGACAACTTCCCTTTCCGAGCCCACGGTTCTTTTTCGAAGGTCTCTTATTCAACTCTGTTTATTCAAATCGCGACAGGTATTAGAACAAAGCGCCTGGACTTAGCTGCGTGATGCCTTAAAGACCTCAGCTACCTGTTTCTTAGCTCGGGGACTTCGACTTTAAGTCCAAAACGTCTAGATGAAGCGATCTTGCTCCTTGTTGACTCGGCGCGGCTCTGCTTCCTCCTGATGTTAACTTGGCTTGTGATTTGCTGCTTGTCTACTGATCTCGATGTGATCGACTGATCCAGCTTCCTGAGATTGGCCTGCTTATATAGGCCGGCGCATACCGTTAATTCTCGGCTTCTCCTTTTTGGATTTTGCGCACGGCACTACAATAGGGTCAAAGTCAGCCGTCTTCTACCGTGATTTCTTCTTTCCAAACTCTCTCTCTCTCCTTGTTCTCTCCAAACTCTCTCCAGCCATATTCTCCAAACTCTCTCCTCGCTTCTCTCCACACTCTCTCTTTTATTTGTGAGGAGTTATTTAACACCTCACAATGCTGCAGGTAAAAGCTGTTTAAGCTTACATAGCAAGCCGTAATGCGAGACTCTATCAAAAGCCTGCTGCATATCGATGAAAACTATTGCAGAATTCAAGCTTATCAAAAGCCTGCCATTACCTTGTCTGAAGCCAAGCTGGTGGTCCGGAAGTAAAGTTTTTTATTGATTCTTCTTTTTATGTTCTATGTAAATATCTATGAAAAATTAACATTTTATTAATCTAGAATAGTCGCCGCAAAGCTATGTCACATCTTGATCGAATAGTGGCCAAAATCAATGAAAGTACAAATGTTTTCCCTGTTCCTCCAGGTGCGTCCAGGAAGAATAGAGCACCAGTATTATTGTCCACCGCATGCATTATTGTTTCGCCACCTAGTGCATCAGTGGAAAACACCTGTGGCCAATCTGGAACTGGGGTTCCTTGTTTGCGACGTTGGAATTTCTTTGTTTATTGATTCCAACTACATTAGCGTCGCTGCAAATGGATCTGCTTCACACATTGCAAAGAAGCTAGTCAATGTTGTCGAAGGTGATGTCTCAACTCAGCATTAGCCTCAGTGAAGTAAACTCTTTGGCCATTTTTCAAATGCACTGCCTAATGTACCATTGTGTTTTATCTTTTATGAATTTGAAATGACAATAATCGCCACAATGTTTCATTAGTACTGATGTTTCTGCCCAATTGAAAGTTGCTGATTTCGTCATTCGCATTTCCCGACGCAATACTAATCACACGTACTTGCAGAAATATTTGATTGGTTTAGCCGAATGACAACTCTCAACGTTTTCATGTGTTTCGAATATTCTTGATAGAAGCGGGCAATATGAATTCAATGAATTCATTTCCGATCTCAATCTCTTGATTTTGAACTTTAACTTTCATGGTTCAACCATTATCTTCTTTTGAACGCCGACGATAAACTGGATATCCATCGTTCCCTGTGACTGTTTCAACAACTAACGGTCGCGGATATCGTTTCGTGCACTTTCCATGCACCATCTAAGTCGTCAGAATGTCGTGTAGATGAGGATCAGTGACTGGATCAGGAATTTCAGCTGATATGATGTCATCCACTTTATTTGAATGTAATTTGTTCAGCAACCAAAATAGGATATGAGCATATGGTAGTACACGCTTCTGCCATTCCACCGAGTACATATAACAACGTGTGTTACCAAAAACTTGATACTTAGTAAGCACTTCCATCATAACCTTAATTATACCCCTTACTCGTAGAGTAAAAGTGTATATTGTATTCGTGCAAAAGTATGTAACAGGTAGAAGGAAGCGTTTCCGGCCCTATAAAGTATATATATTCTTGTTCAGGATCACTAGCCGAGTCGATCTAGCCATGTCCATCTGTCCGTCTGTATGTCTGTCCGTATGAACGCTGAGATCTCGGAAACTATAAAAGCTATAAGATTGGCATTTTGCATGTATGTACATTTAGATTTTAGGAGTTACTACGCAGCGCAAGTTTGTTTCAAACCCTTCTGAAGCCCACAAGCCACAAGCTGTGGCCACAGTTTTGATGCTATTATGAAAATTTTAATTGATATGTTTTTGTTTCGTCAATACCTATCGATTGGCCTAATAAAAGTTTGCCACGCCCACTCTAACGCCCAAAAACCCATTAAACGCTTAAGCCTGGCTAGCGCCTACATTTCCGCCTTTCATGGCCCGTGGTACCAATGTCTTGGGGTAAATGGCGCAATACATTAGCGCCATAAAAATCGGAAGCTAATATTCGAGGCACTCGACTATAGCGTTCTCTCTTGTTTTGATTTCATAAAAGAAAACCGGGTAGGTTCTTCTGTTAGTGATACTGATTGCTGTCTCGGAATGGACACAAGGGTGGAGTTTAGCTCTTCCTGCAAAGCTTTAGCCGCTTTTTTAGAGATGTTCTGACTGAGAAATCCATGTTTCTTGAAGCGAGAATGGAGTAGGAATGCTATCCGTGGAATTGTTCTAATCTCATATGGCAATAATCTCTCACGTAAACGAGTTTTTATAGTTCCTTCCACAGTTTTAAGTGTACCATCCTAAGCTTTAATTTTGTGGTATATCTCCCATGTAACAGGTATTATAATGAAAACTGATATGTTGGTGTTGGTCGAAACGGATAGTAGCATCTTCAAACGATGATATAAGTTCGGACAGTTCAGTAAGTACATCCACTTCTTCTGGCGAAAGCGGTGGAGGCGCATTGCGAGATGTGACCTGCACGACTATAATTTGCTCATTCGTTTGATGGGCTTTATCATTCCATAAGCACTGCTCCATCTCGTTGACATTTTCTGTAACACTCCACACGGTTTGTCGATACTCTGCGCTTCCTTAAACTTCTCGTATGCAATTGTATTACTTTTGAAATACGCTACGATCGTAGCATCAATGCATCGATAACATCGACGTTAACATCGATGTTTCTTCACCTCTAGGGGGCAGAGCAACTGAAAACTCTTATAGATTCTTACTCTATGAAAGAAGGTTGCCCTGCGCTTAAATTGGACCTTGTATGTATGAAGTAGTAAGCTGCAGTCCTGGATAACATTTATTAACTTTGTATCATCATCTGGGCCGCAATTACCAGATACTGATGTGGATAATAATATATTCATTAATAGCATTTTGGACTTTATAATATTAAATTCATAAATCGTAGGATTATTATTTTTCGCTCCGCGAGATCTTATTAAATAAAATAGGTTTTCTAGGTGTCTTTATTAAATTTCGGGGTTAATATATAAAATATCCACCCTGTTTCACTAATTGTGGATTTTTAAATTCTACCAAAATACTTCCTCATTTCAACGAGGTATTTTTGCAAGATATTATTTTGTGTGTGTATACTCATATATTAATATATACTAAGGAAATGAAAAAAATCAATTTTTTGAAAATCTAACTGTATATAACCCCTTAAAAGACTAATTCTAAGCTATTATACAAATGTTTTGATCTAATTGGGTTTTAATAAATGCCAATTGGTTTTTCCGCCCATCATCATTAAATTCAAATTGTTTAGACTGAACAGTACTGTCGTGGTACGGCATTGCTTTTAAGTTTATTTATTCAAATGTATCTACTTTCGAAATGTCTATTACACATTCGCGTGGTTCGTTTCTTAAAATTTTCATTCAAACGGTATGATTCAACCCATTTCTCGAGTCTCCTATCATCTAATGGAAATGAAAGCAACTATGTGAAAACCTATGTTTCCCAATGCAGCACTCAATAATACACCTCCGACCATTTTTCATAACAATATGCTGATTCATTGCAAAAAAAAATATCTAATAATAATAATAATAATATTTACCTGCGAATTGATGATGATAGAACCACGGACACTCGGAACAGCACTCGTTTTGACAAAAAAGCCCCCTATATTGTAACTTTGAACTTTTTTAATCACTATCTGTTTTGAACTGTAAATATCAACGCACTGAAGCACAATGAAAAGCCCATTAAAAGATGACTGTCTTCTTCTATCAAATGGAAACATTTTACGCTCGCAAATGAAGATATTTACTAATGCAACAATATGTAAAGTGACAACCAAAAATCAAACAAGAAATAAAAGGGGAATTGGCGCGCAAGTCATCAGTCGGCCTATTACTTGCTTGGCAAACAAAACATATCTCAAAGAAACAGCAAAGGAAAAATGCAATTTGTTTAGGTCAGTGGCCCACTGCATTGGCGCTGGTCACTGAGCTCTCCGAGCTTTCGCTCTCGCCCCTCTTGCGCTCCCTCGCTCGCCTCTCGCAACGTCCGCGCTCCAGAGTGCGAACTTCGGGTTTCGCATCCGAACTCCTCGGACGGCCGCTGCCGATCTCCCGCTCTCGCTTGAACGGAGTAAAGCGGGCGGGAGCGCGGTTTTAGTTTTAAATTTTTATTTAGTCTCATGTATACCTCTGAATAAACGACATTGAAATACACCACGACGCCCCCGACTTCTCACTTTCGTCTGACTTTGCGTTTGCGCCGTGGGAATTTTTGTGTCTCAAATTCGTTTTTTGTGGAAGGATCGCCCCCTACAAACATTTTGGTCCTTTGAGCCGGATAAGGATATCCATTCGACCAGCAGCTCCTGTGATTTCTTCCGCAAAAAAGATAAGTACGAGCATTTTCCGACTCCCTCTCGCTGCCGGTCTTTAGCAGTGGTTCGAACATTAAATTTCGTTCATACTGCAGTAATATTTTTTTCGTGTCAACTCCACGTCCGAGTTTTCCCGACACAACGGCAGTCGAGAAATTTAACATTCCTTCAATTCCAAAAAATTTTCTATCCGTCTCCGCTTTGTGTGCGTCGCCATACTCCTTGCCGTTTTCCTTTCGTTCCCCGTTGTACATCAACTTGCCAACGGTCAAGGCATACATATGTGCATCCAGACATACACATACACGCGCGTGACAACTTGTGTACATAGTGCAGTGCAATTCTGCCTCCAAAAAAAAATACGACAAAAAGTGAAATTGTGTGGTGGAAAATAAAAAGGCATAACTAATATCAGCCACTCGGTGTGAAGTAATTTCGGGAGTTTCCCTGTTCGTCGTACAATCCGCCGCTGTCGAGATATTTTTTTGCCTTGTGTTTTTTTTCTCTCCACATAATTTTATTTGTTCCGTCACTTCGAATACAGTCCACTCTTCGACGCTCTACTGTAACGCGCTGACCATATCTACATTTCTGCCTCCACATACGAACATAAAATAAACGCATGCCTGCCCATACCTACATAGAACTATTTTCTGCCTCCACATACAGGAACATACACATATCCATAAACGCATGCATGCCCATATCTACATAAATATATTTTCTGCCTCCACATTCAGGAACATAAAATAAAATAAATTCAAATCCACACGGGTGCGACCGTGATTGTTTTTTCGCCAAATTGCCGCATTAACCACTGCAGCGGCCGTGTTGTTATTGTTGCTGTTATTTTTTTCTTCTCTCTCTCTACCGCGCCCTCACGCATGCACTGCTCTGCCGACGGGCATAACCCAGTGAACGCTTTTAATTCCACCATTCCGGCTCCGAAAAAAAAAATAAGTATTTATAATTATAATTATTATTTAAATATACAAATTATTAATTCATAATTATAATTACTATTTAAGGGAGTAACAAGATATACAAATATATAAACAATCAATACAGTTTCATCGATTTCTAAATATTTTCTTCCGATTCTTCTCGTTGTTTATGGCACTGTGCTTTCTACTCCGCACAAATTAACAGTGCGACCGTTCTCTGGGGCTTTCTTTTCTTTTGCGTGCGTTCATTGGCAGCGACGACCAACTCGTTGGCGACTCAGATCGCGCCGAGAGCTTAACGGTGAATATCCTCACGTTCTGAACGAGACGCCCCTTGCTCAGGTCAGTCGACAAGAGCTGATCCGCAAAGTTCGAGTCCAAGAATGCCCATGGGAGACGACAAGAAACCGAGGTCGATCCCATCTATCCGTTTGGACAGGTCCCAATCCGCGTCTCCTCGGCCGTCTCAATTAACACCAAAGGCGGCCATTGCCATTCCAAGGGCAAAAAGCGACGAGTCCGTCGAGACTATCTCCGGTCCCCCGTCAAGGCTTTCTCGGTCGGTGTCCAAGATGGCTCAAACTGCGATAGACATCGCCCTCAAAAAGTTTATTGCCACAACAGACCGGGTTAGCCAATTTCAAGCGGATATTCATACTCCGAGCGCCGCTGAACCAGAACGACTTTCCCCTGGCATGTGCCAAGTCCATCGGGACCAAATCCGGGCCTTGTGGGAAAAGGTGGAGAAGACCTATGAAAGTTGCTCCGATCTTCTTTCCGCGTCCACCGACAGTACGGCCACCTCGACAGTGCTTGAATCCAAGTACAGTTACTGCTACCCCGTATATTCGAGATGTTTGGTCCAACTTCAGGACATAATAGACAAGGCCGCCTCCCAGCCCATTCAGGCTGCTGTCAGTGTTCCAACACCGCCGTCTACGGGCTGTCGTTTGCCACCAGTCGACACCGAAGTTTTCGCTGGTGATTACCTGCGTTGGCCCACCTTCAGAGATCTTTTTACCGCGATATACATACACAACTCGCGTCTTACACCGGTAGAGAAGTTGTTCCACCTATTGTCCAAAACAAGTGGCGATGCGCACGCCATTGTTTCCAAAGCCCCGCTGACCAACGAAGGGTTTATCTCCGCGTGGCGAAGCCTCACCGACCGCTTCGAAAATCGGCGGTTATTAGTCAATAGCCAGCTAAAAATCCTCTTCAACATTCAGGCAGTACCCCAAGAGCCGCTCTGAAGGAGCTGCAAGGGACAATCCAAAGTTGCCTGACAGCCTTAGAGATGTCCTCTATTCAAGTCGAGACTTGGGATTGTCTCCTGGTTTACATGGTTTCTTTAAAGCTTCCCAAAATCACGCTTTCGATGTGGGAGCAATCCATTCACAACAAGGCTGAGATTCCAACATGGAATGAGTTAGACTCGTTCTTGACAGAGCGTCATCGCACTCTGGAGGCTATCGATGACATCAGGCCTAGCAGTTCGGGTCAGGTTCCGCCAAGGTCGACACCTGCGAGCGCCCCAGCGCGTAGGCTTAATTCTTACGAGGCCAGAGTGACTCCAGCCCCAAGAGGGTGCGATCTCTGCTCCAGAGAGAATCATCCTGTTCGCTTATGTCCGCGCTTCCTTGAGATGGATGTAAATGGTCCGACTACATTAAGAAAAAGCAGCTTTGCCTGAACTGTTTTGCACGAGGGCACTTGCAAAGGGATTGCACTAGTGCCCATAGCTGCTTCACGTGCCACAGCCGTCATCACACCCTGCTGCACCGCGGTAATCCATTCGCGGCCGCTCCAAGTCCGTCTGCGCCATCCAGGTTTCGACCCGCGCCTACTACAAGAGGCACGAGCCCCACAGAGGATCATTCTGATGTGCAAGTGTGCTTCGCTTCCGGCTCAAGAGCCGTCTTACTAGGCACAGCCCTCATTAACATTTGCCATTTAGGGTGCAATTTCCAGGCGCGTGCCCTAATCGACTCTGGTTCCGAGGCAACCTTTATTACGGAGAGACTTTTCAACCTCGTCAAACTTCCATTCAAGACTATCCAGGCCCAAGTCTCCGGTCTTAATCAAACCGTTGCCGCTCAGCCCTTGAAACTCTGTCATTTTTCTATTCGATCGCCTTCCAGACCCGGGCTGCATTTAGAAACTTCAGCTTACGTTCTTCCGCAGCTGGCCGGGAATCTGCCTTCGTATCCAGTCCCTCGAGATCTTCTTAAGGGAATTCCTGACATCCCCCTTGCAGATCCCAAGTTCTTCGAGAGCTCCCAAATCGATGTCTTAATAGGAGCCGATATTCTTCCGTCCATCCTCCTCGGCAACGCCAGGGCTAACATTTGCGGTTCACTTCTCGGCCAGGAAACCATTTTTGGATGGGTGTTGACAGGCCCCATATCTCCAGCGGCCCCCCGCAATTTGTCCGCCTTCTCCACTCGAGTTACGAATTCTGGGAGGTGGAGGAAGTGCCCACACAGATAGTCCCCGAGTCTGATTCCGTCTGCGAACACAATTTTGTCCAGACTACAAGAAGGGACAATCGTGGCAAATACGTTGTGATGCTCCCCTTGCGCGATCCCGAGCATAATGGTTCCGAGCTCGCATCTTCACGATCCTTTGCTCTGGCTCAATTTCTGCGTTACGAGCAGCGCCTAAAAGAGATCCTCCCCTGAAGGCCCGGTATGACTCTGTAATCCAAGAATACCTCGACTTAGGTCACATGGCCGAGGTCCCTTTGACGAGCAGTTCCGCCACGTACTACCTTCCACATCACGCCGTTCTTAAGCCCGAGAGCACAACCACTAAAGTGCGGGTGGTTTTCAACGCCTCTAGGCCTTCTGCAAATGGGACCAGTCTGAATGACATACTTTACGCGGACCCGGTCTTACAATCCGACCTCACGATTCAAATCCTGAAGTGGCGATACTTTAGGTTCGTTTTCAACGCCGACATCGAGAAGATGTATAGGCAAATTTGGGTAGACCCCCAGCATACTCCGATGGGGAAATCCGCGACTACGAGTTGAAAACAGTCACCTTCGGGGTCAATTGTGCCCCGTTCCTAGCGATCCGTGTCCTGCAACAGCTCGCCGACGACGAAGAGTCGAGGTATCCGCAGGCGAGTCGGATTATCCGACAGTTCATGTACGTCGACGACGTACTCGCGGGGGCAGACTCCACAACCGAAGCACAAGCGGCTATCCGCGAGCTCCAGGAAGCCCTGGATTCAGCAGGATTCCCCCTTAGAAAATGGACACGGCTAAGACTCTCGGAGTGCGGTGGAAGGCGACGTCTGACGAGTTTTTCTTCATTCCGCCCGAATTGACCTTGTCTTCAACGTTCGCAAAGCGTCAAGTCCTATCCCAAATCGCCAAACTATTTGATCCAGCGGGTTGGCTCGCCCCCTTCATAGTCCGGGCGAAGATGTGCATGCAGGTCATTTGGCTCCAAAATCTAGGATGGGACGAGGCCCTCCCTCGAGATTTTTGCCAATGATGGGTTGACTTCCTGGAAAATTACTCTGCTCTTGATCAGATCCACATTCCCCGATGGGTCGCTTTCCGACCACATTTGAAAATTGAGCATCATGGGTTCTGCGACGCCTCGCAGAAGGCGTACGGCGCAGCCCTCTACGTCCGAGTTGAGGCTGGGTCCGCGGTAATGGTGAACTTGCTCACGGCAAAGACACGGGTGGCCCCAGTAAAAACGGTGTCACTTCCGCGGCTCGAGTTGTGCGGAGCCTTGTTATTGTCCGAAATGGCCAACGCCGTTCTTCCGAAGATGCCCGGGCAGGCGTCCGCCCTGCACTGTTGGACGGACTCTACGATTGTTCTCGCCTGGTTGCATAAGCCAGCGTGCCAATGGACAACGTTCGTGGCAAATCGTGTGACCAAGATTACCCAGCTTACCGAGGTAGAGAAATGGGCACACGTCCGCTCCGAGCATAACCCGGCAGATCTCGCTAGCCGGGGGGTGGCGCTTCAAGACCTTGCGGACAGCCAGCTGTGGTGGCATGGTCCTGCCTGGCTGCAGTGGCCTCGCTGCGAGTGGCCCACTCAAGGCTATGAACCCCCTGTGTTGCGAAGGCCCCCTGAAGACATTCTGGAGCGTTTTTCCACACTCGACAAGGCGTTGCGAGTCCTCGCTTACGCTCATCGGTTCATTCAGCGTTCGCGAAAACTCATGTCCCCGTTTGAGGATCTCTTGACAGCTCCTGAAATTGCGTCGGCCGAGCGGCTCCTGATTTCCGTCACGCAACGCAGGCACTTTGCCCTTGAGATGGGCTGCTTAAGCCAGAAACGGCCAGTGCCAGCATCCAGCCTGGTCCAAAACCTGAACCCGTTCATTGATTCCCAAGGGCTCATGAGAGCATGCGGACGAGTAACGGCTTCCGAACTTCTCCAGTATGATGAACGGCATCCTGTCATCCTTCCATACGACTGCCATCTGTCTCGACTCCTCGTCCATTTTACGCATCGTATAACGCTGCACGGTGGCAATCAGCTTATGATCCGTCTGATCCGTTCCAAGTTCTGGATCCCGAGGGTGAGGAATTTGGTCAAGTCCGTCATATATTCATGCAAGGTCTGCATCATCCACAAAAAAAGGTTGCAAACGCAACTGATGGGAGACTTACCCAAAGAACGAACGTCCTTCTCGCGCCCTTTCACATATACCGGTGTGGACTATGCCGGTCCCTTTGACATCAGAAACTACACGGGACGAGCCTGTCTCATTACGAAAGGGTATGTGCTGGTGTTCGTGTGCTTCGCCACTAAGGCCATCCATTTAGAACCTACTTCCGACCTTACGACTGAGAAGTTTCTCGCCGCCTTCGCCCGTTTCGTGTCCCGAAGAGGATGCCCCCGTCAAGTTCAGTCGGACAATGGCAAGACCTTTGTGGGTGCGGCTGCCTTACTCTCCCGCGAGTTTCTCCAAGCTCTCAAGGAAGCTGTGACAGGTGCCTATAGTCACCAGCAGCTGCTCTGGCAATTCATTCCTCCGGGGGCACCCCACATGGGAGGTTTGTGGGAAGCAGGTGTTAAGAGCTTCAAGACCCTGTTCTACAAGTCTACGGCGACGCGAAAATACACATTCGAAGAGCTGTCCACGCGTCTAGCTAGGATCGAAGCATGCCTGAATTCGCGTCCGCTCGCGCCGATGTCCGAAGACCCCACTGACCTGTTGGCACTTACGCCTGGGCACTTTCTTGTTGGAGGGCCCCTCCTCGCCATGGTCGAACCCGAGATAAAGGGGGACACCACATCTATTATAAACCGCTGGCAGCATCTGAAGGCTCTTCATCAACAATTTCGTCTGCGATGGAAAGAGGAGTACCTCAAGGAACTCCATAAGCGGAATAAGTGGCGAACCCCTACAAGAAATCTCCGTGCCGGGGACATGGTGGTAGTCATGGAAGACAACCTTCCGTCCAATGAGTGGCGATTAGGCAGAATCGCCGCGGTGTTTCCAGGAGCCGATGGCCATGTTCGTGTGGTCGACATCCGCACTGCACGGGGACTCATTAAGCGTCCCATAGCGAAGGTCGTCCTTCTTCCAATGGAAGAGTCCGTCTGCCCGCAATAACCAGTCGACCCTTCACTCCGGTGGTTCAATTCATCACTTCGATTCGTAGCGTCAATTAATAGTTCCACCCCGTAGTTCCAATTCACAGTTCTTATCACTACTGATCCACATTTTTATACCCGTTACTCGTAGAGTAAAAGGGTATATTGTATTCGTGCAAAAGTATGTAACAGCTAGAAGGAAGCGTTTCCGACCCTATAAAGTATATATATTCTTGTTCAGGATCACTAGCCGAGTCGATCTAGCCATGTCCGTCTGTCCGTCTGTCTGTCTGTCCGTATGAACGCTGAGATCTCGGAAACTATAAAAGCTAGAAGATTGGCATTTTGCATGCAGATTCTAGGAGTTCCTACGCAGCGCAAGTTTGTTTCAAAAAGGTGCCACGCCCCCTTTAACGCCCACAATCGCTTATATACGATTATAAAAATTTAAATATTTCGGAAAAGTAAAAATGTAGTTCTATTGTGTTTATCAATACCTATCGAAATGTAGAAGAAATTTTTCAAATCGGACCATTCGTTAAAAAGTTATGCGTGATCAAAGTTTCTATCTCCATCTCCCTCGCACTCCTTTTACCTGAGTAACGGGTATCTGATAGTCGGGGCACCCGACTATAGCGTTCTCTCTTGTTTATTTTGTCCTATTCCGCCAACCAGATCTCACACGATGTCTCCACGTCCGCGCAGCGCCATCGCATTGGAGCACAGACGAACTCGAGGTATGCAATCCTACCGTTGCCGAGTCTGTAGCGGGATCCATCCACTTCGGAAGTGTCGTCGGTTCCTCCGTCTAAGTGCCGAGAAGAGGCTCCGGGCTGTCCTTGCCAACCGGTACTGCCACCGCTGTTTGGCCCACGAGCACTCCGACGGAGCGTGTCGGCGAGGTGATCGCTGCAAAACTTGCGGCCAGGATCACCACACTTTGCTTCATCTCTCGGAACCACCGATGGCATCACGGCAGTCCCGCCCGGCAGCACGCCGGTCGCAGAGATCCGCTGCCACTCCGCAACACTCCTCAGCCGCTCCTCGGCCCTCTTCCGCCACTCCACGGCATTCTACAGCCGCTCCTCGGCACTCGTCCGCCACTCCACGGCACTCATCTGACACTCCGCGGCAATTTTCTGCTACTCGGGGTGCCACGCAGCTTGCGGTCACCGCTCCGTCCTTAACGTCCCTCCTACAGCGGCACAGCGTCAACCTCCTACCGACGGCTTTGGTGCGTTTAGAGACCGGGAGTCGATTCTTCGACACTGCGGCGCTCATCGACCCGTGTACGCCTATGAGCTGTATCGACGCTTCGCTAGCGTCGAGTTTCCGCTTGCCGACCACCAACGTGGGAGGCGAACAGATTTGTTCGGCAACCGTGGGGTCCAAATCGACAGCACTGTCCGGCTCGACGCAATTTTTAAAATAGAGCCTCACGTGCGCATCCGCACTCCAATCCGGGAGCTGAGGCGGAATGTTTAGGTCAGTGGCCCACTGCATTGGCGCTGGTCACTGAGCTCTCCGAGCTTTCGCTCGCAGAACAACAACAAAAGCAGATTTGGTTTGAAGTTTTCTCAACCACTTGAGAGCAGTCGGTGTTTTTGTTAGTGACACTGACTGCGATATGCCCTGTAAATTGATTCCTATTTTAAACAAATGGTCCAGCCTGAGAAGCCGTTCGTCAGCAAAAAAGCATTAACCAATCCAAATTAATTAAAAAAAAGATGCAGGCCAAAGTTTTCACCAATCCAAATTCTACAATCAAAGTACAGTTTAGCGTCGCTGTCACCGATAAAAGACCTACAAAGGGCACAGCTCATTTGACCCACACCTAATTTTCAACAAAAAACATGAATAACTTCCGAACCCTAAAAGATACCCACAAAATTTAAATCCAAAATAGATAAGTAATATGTTACCTTACAAAAGAGAAAATCATCTTTTAATAATTTCCACTCACAACTTCTTAATTAATTAACAAAAACTAAAAATACTGGCTTTTTTAACGCCACACATTGTTGTATAAAGAAGAAGAGAAAGTTATTCACACTCAGGTACAGTGCTGCCAGGAACTCCCAAGCAAAAACGGCTAGATTTTGAAAAAAAGTCGCTTGAAAATGCTAAAAATTCTTCGAAAATAGCCAAAAATGCCAGATCAATTACATTTAACTTTTAAACTAATTATGAATATATTTAAGGAAAAGATAGAAATTTAAAATACAAATAAATAACGAGCCTTCTGTATTTTAATGAATATGATTATATTGTATATTATTATATTTAAGGATAAGGGGTATAAGGGTATAATAAAAAATATGAAACTAAAAATACAAAATAAAATTAAAAGGAACGTGATTTTAAAATTATATATAACTTAAATAAAGAATGTCAGCTTCACTTGAATCCAAATACTTTTCAATGCCAGTGATTTGCGTCAGGTATTTGTGCGGAAGAACATAATAATGACAATATTTTTCTTGTCTCTGCAATCCATACCTGTTAAATTAATTGTAGTTTATTATTTTCAATCTTTATTAAATTATTGGAACGTATAACTAACCTTATATATAATAACGCATTTAATGTTTTTAGGCGTTGCGTAATTTGCTCTTCACCAAAAGAATATACGGTCTACTTCAGAATTCGACCATGTAAATTCTCCTAAATCTTTAAAGGGGTTGTTGTTTGCAGCGTCCTTGTATTTTTAGACTTCCGCGCAAAATTTGCTGGTGTTCTCTATAAATTCCCATTTAACAAGTTGAATTGTATCAATTTGGTAATTGATATCATCAATGTTTTCACATTCGAAATATTCCAAAACTTCGACAATGTTCTTTCTCATTGAAGGCCTTAGTATATTTTGAACGGAAAACAAATTTACACGTTTCATTATTTTAATATTCTCCGGCAATCTAAAAAAAGGGAGTTATAGATATGTACATACATATGTAACATGATAACATTAACCATAATACCTTTCGCGAAGTTGGATTATTAACTCTTTTATTAAATCCATGCAAATTTGCCTAACTATCTTGCGATTGAAATTGGGTCTTTGAGCTTTGTTTCGAAAGCATAGCCCAAATACAAATTTGGGAATGCTGCGTTTTCCAAATCATCTGTTAAAATATTTATTTGACAATCAGGTGGTATTATTTTGGATGTAAGTGTATTTATTTTAAATATTACACCCGAAAGTAATTGGGTTAAGTTTCCAATTCGGCTTTGAAAGTTTTTGTTAAGGCTTTACAGGTCTTTTAGAATGGATTTTAAAAACACCAGATACAGATAATTTATTTCATCCTTATATAGACCGTTGAGAATGTGAGCCTTGTGGCATTTTCCGCAGTAGCTGCTAATTCAAAATGGAGCTTTAACTCTGTCCACTTATCAACTATTCGGGAAACTGCACTCTCTATAGACAACCACATCGTATCAGATACTCTCGGTATTTGCAAAGGATTTTAACGTGACAAATATTAAAATCGATTAGTACAATCTTGGAACATTTTAAACAACTCTAAGCTCTACCATATCTGTCAACCGTTAATATATTAGTAATGGACAATCACAATTTTTATTTTTATTTTTATTTTTAATTTTTATACCCTTGCGGAGGGTATTATAATTTTGGTCAAAAGTGTGCAACGCAGGATCGCGTCCTGAGATCATATAAGTATGCCCGTCTGTCCGTCTGTCTGTTTCTACTCGAACTAGTTTCTCAGTTTTCTCAGTTTCGACCCGCGCCTACTACAAGAGGCACGAGCCCCACAGAGGATCATTCTGATGTGCAAGTGTGCTTCGCTTCCGGCTCAAGAGCCGTCTTACTAGGCACAGCCCTCATTAACATTTGCCATTTAGGGTGCAATTTCCAGGCGCGTGCCCTAATCGACTCTGGTTCCGAGGCAACCTTTATTACGGAGAGACTTTTCAACCTCGTCAAACTTCCATTCAAGACTATCCAGGCCCAAGTCTCCGGTCTTAATCAAACCGTTGCCGCTCAGCCCTTGAAACTCTGTCATTTTTCTATTCGATCGCCTTCCAGACCCGGGCTGCATTTAGAAACTTCAGCTTACGTTCTTCCGCAGCTGGCCGGGAATCTGCCTTCGTATCCAGTCCCTCGAGATCTTCTTAAGGGAATTCCTGACATCCCCTTGCAGATCCCAAGTTCTTCGAGAGCTCCCAAATCGATGTCTTAATAGGAGCCGATATTCTTCCGTCCATCCTCCTCGGCAACGCCAGGGCTAACATTTGCGGTTCACTTCGGCCAGGAAACCATTTTTGGATGGGTGTTGACAGGCCCCATATCTCCAGCGGCCCCCGCAATTTGTCCGCCTTCTCCACTCGAGTTACGAATTCTGGGAGGTGGAGGAAGTGCCCACACAGATAGTCCCCGAGTCTGATTCCGTCTGCGAACACAATTTTGTCCAGACTACAAGAAGGGACAATCGTGGCAAATACGTTGTGATGCTCCCCTTGCGCGATCCCGAGCATAATGGTTCCGAGCTCGCATCTTCACGATCCTTTGCTCTGGCTCAATTTCTGCGTTACGAGCAGCGTCTAAAAAGAGATCCTCCCCTGAAGGCCCGGTATGACTCTGTAATCCAAGAATACCTCGACTTAGGTCACATGGCCGAGGTCCCTTTGACGAGCAGTTCCGCCACGTACTACCTTCCACATCACGCCGTTCTTAAGCCCGAGAGCACAACCACTAAAGTGCGGGTGGTTTTCAACGCCTCTAGGCCTTCTGCAAACGGGACCAGTCTGAATGACATACTTTACGCGGACCCGGTCTTACAATCCAACCTCACGATTCAAATCCTGAAGTGGCGATACTTTAGGTTCGTTTTCAACGCCGACATCGAGAAGATGTATAGGCAAATTTGGGTAGACCCCCAGCATACTCCTTTGCAGCGCATTCTATTCCGCAATTCCGATGGGGAAATCCGCGACTACGAGTTGAAAACAGTCACCTTCGGGGTCAATTGTGCCCCGTTCCTAGCGATCCGTGTCCTGCAACAGCTCGCCGACGACGAAGAGTCGAGGTATCCGCAGGCGAGTCGGATTATCCGACAGTTCATGTACGTCGACGACGTACTCGCGGGGGCAGACCCACAACCGAAGCGCAAGCGGCTATCCGCGAGCTCCAGGAAGCCCTGGATTCGCAGGATTCCCCTTAGAAAATGGACACGGCTAAGACTCTCGGAGTGCGGTGGAAGGCGACGTCTGACGAGTTTTTCTTCATTCCGCCCGAATTGACCTTGTCTTCAACGTTCGCAAAGCGTCAAGTCCTATCCCAAATCGCCAAACTATTTGATCCAGCGGGTTGGCTCGCCCCCTTCATAGTCCGGGCGAAGATGTACATGCAGGTCATTTGGCTCCAAAATCTAGGATGGGACGAGGCCCTCCCTCGAGATTTTTGCCAATGATGGGTTGACTTCCTGGAAAATTACTCTGCTCTTGATCAGATCCACATTCCCCGATGGGTCGCTTTCCGACCACATTTGAAAATTGAGCATCATGGGTTCTGCGACGCCTCGCAGAAGGCGTACGGCGCAGCCCTCTACGTCCGAGTTGAGGCTGGGTCCGCGGTAATGGTGAACTTGCTCACGGCAAAGACACGGGTGGCCCCAGTAAAAACGGTGTCACTTCCGCGGCTCGAGTTGTGCGGAGCCTTGTTATTGTCCGAAATGGCCAACGCCGTTCTTCCGAAGATGCCCGGGCAGGCGTCCGCCCTGCACTGTTGGACGGACTCTACGATTGTTCTCGCCTGGTTGCATAAGCCAGCGTGCCAATGGACAACGTTCGTGGCAAATCGTGTGACCAAGATTACCCAGCTTACCGAGGTAGAGAAATGGGCACACGTCCGCTCTGAGCATAACCCGGCAGATCTCGCTAGCCGGGGGGTGGCGCTTCAAGACCTTGCGGACAGCCAGCTGTGGTGGCATGGTCCTGCCTGGCTGCAGTGGCCTCGCTGGCGAGTGGCCCACTAAGGCTATGAACCCCCTGTGTGGCGAAGGCCCCCTGAAGACATTCTGGAGCGTTTTTCCACACTCGACAAGGCGTTGCGAGTCCTCGCTTTACGCTCATCGGTTCATTCAGCGTTCGCGAAAACTCATGTCCCCGTTTGAGGATCTCTTGACAGCTCCTGAAATTGCGTCGGCCGAGCGGCTCCTGATTTCCGTCACGCAACGCAGGCACTTTGCCCTTGAGATGGGCTGCTTAAGCCAGAAACGGCCAGTGCCAGCATCCAGCCTGGTCCAAAACCTGAACCCGTTCATTGATTCCCAAGGGCTCATGAGAGCATGCGGACGAGTAACGGCTTCCGAACTTCTCCAGTATGATGAACGGCATCCTGTCATCCTTCCATACGACTGCCATCTGTCTCGACTCCTCGTCCATTTTACGCATCGTATAACGCTGCACGGTGGCAATCAGCTTATGATCCGTCTGATCCGTTCCAAGTTCTGGATCCCGAGGGTGAGGAACTTGGTCAAGTCCGTCATATATTCATGCAAGGTCTGCATCATCCACAAAAAAGGTTGCAAACGCAACTGATGGGAGACTTACCCAAAAGAACGAACGTCCTTCTCGCGCCCTTTCACATATACCGGTGTGGACTATGCCGGTCCCTTTGACATCAGAAACTACACGGGACGAGCCTGTCTCATTACGAAAGGGTATGTGCTGGTGTTCGTGCTTCGCCACTAAGGCCATCCATTTAGAACCTACTTCCGACCTTACGACTGAGAAGTTTCTCGCCGCCTTCGCCCGTTTCGTGTCCCGAAGAGGATGCCCCCGTCAAGTTCAGTCGGACAATGGCAAGACCTTTGTGGGTGCGGCTGCCTTACTCTCCCGCGAGTTTCTCCAAGCTCTCAAGGAAGCTGTGACAGGTGCCTATAGTCACCAGCAGCTGCTCTGGCAATTCATTCCTCCGGGAGCACCTCACATGGGAGGTTTGTGGGAAGCAGGTGTTAAGAGCTTCAAGACCCTGTTCTACAAGTCTACGGCGACGCGAAAATACACATTCGAAGAGCTGTCCACGCTTCTAGCTAGGATCGAAGCATGCCTGAATTCGCGTCCGCTCGCGCCGATGTCCAAAGACCCCACTGACCTGTTGGCACTTACGCCTGGGCACTTTCTTGTTGGAGGGCCCCTCCTCGCCATGGTCGAACCCGAGATAAACCGCTGGCAGCATCTGAAGGCTCTTCATCAACAATTTCGTCTGCGATGGAAAGAGGAGTACCTCAAGGAACTCCATAAGCGGAATAAGTGGCGAACCCCTACAAGAAATCTCCGTGCCGGGGACATGGTGGTAGTCAAGGAAGACAACCTTCCGTCCAATGAGTGGCGATTAGGCAGAATCGCCGCGGTGTTTCCAGGAGCCGATGGCCATGTTCGTGTGGTCGACATCCGCACTGCACGGGGACTCATTAAGCGTCCCATAGCGAAGGTCGTCCTTCTTCCAATGGAAGAGTCCGTCTGCCCGCAATAACCAGTCGACCCTTCACTCCGGTGGTTCAATTCATCACTTCGATTCGTAGCGTCAATTAATAGTTCCACCCCGTAGTTCCAATTCACAGTTCTTATCACTACTGATCCACATTTTTTATACCCGTTACTCGTAGAGTAAAAGGGTATATTGTATTCGTGCAAAAGTATGTAACAGCTAGAAGGAAGCGTTTCCGACCCTATAAAGTATATATATTCTTGTTCAGGATCACTAGCCGAGTCGATCTAGCCATGTCCGTCTGTCCGTCTGTCTGTCTGTCCGTATGAACGCTGAGATCTCGGAAACTATAAAAGCTAGAAGATTGGCATTTTGCATGCAGATTCTAGGAGTTCCTACGCAGCGCAAGTTTGTTTCAAAAAGGTGCCACGCCCCCTTTAACGCCCACAATCGCTTATATACGATTATAAAAATTTAAATATTTCGGAAAAGTAAAAATGCAGTTTTATTGTGTTTATCAATACCTATCGAAATGTAGAAGAAATTTTTCAAATCGGACCATTCGTTAAAAAGTTATGCGTGATCAAAGTTTCTATCTCCATCTCCCTCGCACTCCTTTTACCTGAGTAACGGGTATCTGATAGTCGGGGCACCCGACTATAGCGTTCTCTCTTGTTTATTTTGTCCTATTCCGCCAACCAGATCTCACACAATGTCTCCACGTCCGCGCAGCGCCATCGCATTGGAGCACAGACGAACTCGAGGTATGCAATCCTACCGTTGCCGAGTCTGTAGCGGGATCCATCCACTTCGGAAGTGTCGTCGGTTCCTCCGTCTAAGTGCCGAGAAGAGGCTCCGGGCTGTCCTTGCCAACCGGTACTGCCACCGCTGTTTGGCCCACGAGCACTCCGACGGAGCGTGTCGGCGAGGTGATCGCTGCAAAACTTGCGGCCAGGATCACCACACTTTGCTTCACTCTCGGAACCACCGATGGCATCACGGCAGTCCCGCCCGGCAGCACGCCGGTCGCAGAGATCCGCTGCCACTCCGCAACACTCCTCAGCCGCTCCTCGGCCCTCTTCCGCCACTCCACGGCATTCTACAGCCGCTCCTCGGCACTCGTCCGCCACTCCACGGCACTCATCTGACACTCCGCGGCAATTTTCTGCTACTCGGGGGTGCCACGCAGCTTGCGGTCACCGCTCCGTCCTTAACGTCCCTCCTACAGCGGCACAGCGTCAACCTCCTACCGACGGCTTTGGTGCGTTTAGAGACCGGGAGTCGATTCTTCGACACTGCGGCGCTCATCGACCCGTCTACGCCTATGAGCTGTATCGACGCTTCGCTAGCGTCGAGTTTCCGCTCGCCGACTACCAACGTGGGAGGCGAACAGATTTGTTCGGCAACCATGGGGTCCTAAATCGACAGCACTGTCCGGCTCGACGCAATTTTTAAAATAGAGCCTCACGTCGCATCCGCACCCAATCCGGGAGCTGAGGCGGAATGTTTAGGTCAGTGGCCCACTGCATTGGCGCTGGTCAGTGAGCTCTCCGAGCTTTCGCTCGCAGAACAACAACAAAAGCAGATTTGGTTTGAAGTTTTCTCAACCACTTGAGAGCAGTCGGTGTTTTTGTTAGTGACACTGACTGCGATATGCCCTGTAAATTGATTCCTATTTTAAACAAATGGTCCAGCCTGAGAAGCCGTTCGTCAGCAAAAAAAGCATTAACCAATCCAAATTAATTAAAAAAAGATGCAGGCCAAAGTTTTCACCAATCCAAATTCTACAATCAAAGTACAGTTTAGCGTCGCTGTCACCGATAAAAGACCTACAAAGGGCACAGCTCATTTGACCCACACCTAATTTTCAACAAAAAACATGAATAACTTCCGAACCCTAAAAGATACCCACAAAATTTAAATCCAAAATAGATAAGTAATATGTTACCTTACAAAAGAGAAAATCATCTTTTAATAATTTCCACTCACAACTTCTTAATTAATTAACAAAAACTAAAAATACTGGCTTTTTTAACGCCACACATTGTTGTATAAAGAAGAAGAGAAAGTTATTCACACTCAGGTACAGTGCTGCCAGGAACTCCCAAGCAAAAACGGCTAGATTTGAAAAAAAGTCGCTTGAAAATGCTAAAAATTCTTCGAAAATAGCCAAAAATGCCAGATCAATTACATTTAACTTTTAAACTAATTATGAATATATTTAAGGAAAAGATAGAAATTTAAAAATACAAATAAATAACGAGCCTTCTGTATTTTAATGAATATGATTATATTGTATATTTAAGGATAAAGGGTATAAGGGTATAATAAAAATATGAAACTAAAAAATACAAAATAAAATTAAATTATAAATTCCCATTTAACAAGTTGAATTGTATCAATTTGGTAATTGATATCATCAATGTTTTCACATTCGAAATATTCCAAAACTTCGACAATGTTCTTTCTCATTGAAGGCCTTAGTATATTTTGAACGGAAAACAAATTTACACGTTTCATTATTTTAATATTCTCCGGCAATCTAAAAAAAGGGAGTTATAGATATGTACATACATATGTAACATGATAACATTAACCATAATACCTTTCGCGAAGTTGGATTATTAACTCTTTTATTAAATCCATGCAAATTTGCCTAACTTTAGTATCTTGCGATTGAAATTGGGTCTTTGGGCTTTGTTTCGAAAGCATAGCCCAAATACAAATTTGGGAATGCTGCGTTTTCCAAATCATCTGTTAAAATATTTATTTGACAATCAGGTGGTATTATTTTGGATGTAAGTGTATTTATTTTAAATATTACACCCGAAAGTAATTGGGTTAAGTTTCCAATTCGGCTTTGAAAGTTTTTGTTAAGGCTTTACAGGTCTTTTAGAATGGATTTTAAAAACACCAGATACAAATAATTTATTTCATCCTTATATAGACCGTTGAGAATGTGAGCCTTGTGGCATTTTCCGCAGTAGCTGCTAATTTAAAATGGAGCTTTAACTCTGTCCACTTATCAACTATTCGGGAAACTGCACTCTCTATAGACAACCACATCGTATCAGATACTCTCGGTATTTGCAAAGGATTTTAACGTGACAAATATTAAAATCGATTAGTACAATCTTGGAACATTTTAAACAACTCTAAGCTCTACCATATCTGTCAACCGTTAATATATTAGTAATGGACAATCACAATTTTTATTTTTATTTTTATTTTTAATTTTTATACCCTTGCGGAGGGTATTATAATTTTGGTCAAAAGTGTGCAACGCAGGATCACGTCCTGAGATCATATAAGTATGCCCGTCTGTCCGTCTGTCTGTTTCTACTCGAACTAGTTTCTCAGTTTTAAAGATAACGAATTGAAACTTTGCAGACACCTTTGGTTCCTTTGTATTGTGCAGTATATAAGTCGGAACGCCCGGGATCGGCCGGAAATATCCTATAGCCGCCATATAATCGGAACTGCCATAACTTTGGTGTTTGTAAAGTTAGGAAGTTGGGATTTCTATGGGTTTTATTTTTGGCCAATTAATCCGACCTACCAAATTTCATAAGGATCGTCTGACTGTATTCCATATTACTGAACGATTGAAAATGCCCTAACTTTGGTTTTTTTAAAGTTAGGAAATTGGGATTTTTTATGGGTTTTATTTTTGGACAACCGATTCGATTTTGGCGTTTGCTGTTAGTGTCCGTCCCTGCGAATCCACTCGTTAAGCTCGTCGTCGCGCAGCCAGGCATCCCGAAAATGTTTTTTGTAAATTTTAGGCATCTTATCTTAGAGTACGAATCTGTATAGATTAATCTGTATCAGTAAATTGGAATAGGTGTTTATAAAAAAGTTCAAAATGATGAAGAAAAATAACCAATTGTCTAGTTTTTAAATAAGGTTGCTAAAATGGCTAAAAAGAAATAAATTAAAAGTGGGTAGATTTGTTGCTAATAACAATTCGAAAAAAAGTTGCACATTTTTTTTAAAAGTTGCTAGATCTAGCAACTAAATAGCTAAATTGGCAGCTCTGCCTCAAAATAATTTGAGTTTTGAAAAATCCCTTTAAGGAGATATTTTTGAATATAGGCAATTTTCATGCATTCTTTTTTGAACAAAGAAAAACTATAGGTCCTTCAAATTTTTTAGGTATATTTCTGATATATTAAAGATCATTTTGTAAACATTTAAAAATTTTGAAGCATTTTCGGAATTAGGACACAGGGCGACGTAGGCTAATGCGCGAAACAGGAGGAGTATAATTATGGAATGGACTACATTTGTCGAAATTACAAAAATTACAAAAATGGCGGCGTTTGCCGAAAATTTTTTTACTTTTTCGATAAGCTATCTATGTAATTCTAGTTCATTAAGATTCGTAAAAAACTGATTGAGATGTGACGGTCATCAGCCCAAAAAATATAGTTTTCCAGAAAATGCTTTTAAAGTTTTATGTCTTATATAGATTTATACAGATTCTTACTCTATGCTTTGGACCGTTCTTTGTTTTCATCTTATTTATGATTTCGGTCCCAAAATATGAGTATCCTGAATAGTGGGAACGGGCCGATAGTCAGAACAGCGGCTTGTTATAATTGTTTAGTCTATAGTCTGAAGTTTTTAATAGCATGGACATTTTCCATTGGCCTGTTGACAATTAGGTTTCGATTTCTCTGGGGGTGTCATCAAGTAATGTGTACGTCTGTATGTATGTGTGGATGAATAGACATGTACATATAGATTTGTGGTGCTGAGGATATGTCACTATATACATACATAGAGCAAGAAACTATAACTATATATATGTAGCTAAACCCAGGGAGTTTCCCACCCCTAACCACGACTGGACATAACTTATATGTAAGTAAGTTGAGTATGACATAAGCATTAACACAAAGTCATGTGTATGACTTTACAGGGGTCATCAAAAGTATTTGCACAAATTACACGTACTTACTCATAAGAAATGTGCAAATACTTTTGACCACCCCTGTACATGAAATGTCAATGCAATGCCACGGTTACCAATACATACATACTGGCCGCGGCCAGGGACAAAAAGAAATACAAAAACATATAAATTTCAATTTTAAATGTTCATATAATTTTAATTTTTGTACATATATGATTAAGCTTATGATAATATATAATATATTATTTGGATGGCTCCTCAGAAGGGGGGGCGGTGGAATCTTTGCTAATGCGGCAGTAATTGCCTCAGCCGCTGACGCCACCGCCGCTGCCGCTACCGCCGCCGAAGGTGTCGCTACCGCCGCTGAAGTTGCCGCTACCGCCGCTGATGGTGCCGCATCATTACGCCTTTTATAAGAACGCCTCTTTGATCGGCGCTTTCCACCCCTCCCTTGTTGGGTAGGGGGGGGATAATACAGAGCTGGCCCCGTATATGCCGGCGGAGGGTACTGGGGTGGGTAATGAGGAGGGTATGGGGCGGGATATGGGGCAGGATATGGGGCAGGATATGGCACGGGGTATGGGGAAGGATATTGGGGGCATAATTAAATCCATAATAGGGATTCATCTGTATAAAAAGAAGTAAATTAATAAAATTTAAAGTAAATAAAATTTTTACTTACGTCTCTATTTGTCTTCGGCGTCGGTTTGTCATAGAGCATAGAGTAAGAAACTATAGTTTCTTACTCTATGGGATTGTGCCTGCATACCCTACCGACGATTGAATTTTAGGGGTGGGGACAGAAACAAGAACGGCTGATTGGCTTTTGTTTTGTTTACATTTTTTAGGACACTTGTTTTGAATGTTATGTTTAATGACCTTTGGTTGATTTATTTTTTTAAGGTTCGCAGTGTAATTTTGTTTAATGTTGTTATTTAATGATCTACTTTTTATTTTTATGTATGTTTGTTCTTAAAAGTCGCCGCTCGAATTAGTTTCTTACTCTATGCTCTCGTCTTAAAACTAGAGAGAATTTAAAATGTTAATAAACGCGCCAAGTGCGCAAACACCGTTCACTTTATCAGTTTTTATAAGGCATTGAATAAAGAGAAAAAAAGCGGAAGGGAGTTATTTGATAACCTAATATATCAATTGCGATCTTGAATTGCACACACTCGATTGTGAAATATTTGTTATGTAAAATGGAAAGAGAGTTAAATTTAAGAAATTTAACATCGAAACATATGGACATTTTTAATGAGTGGAACAATTCTGGATATTCAAAACTAACACAATTTGATGAAAAACGAAAAATGTCGTATCACACGAGCAATTGTTTCTTCTTTGATTACTATAGTAACCATTGACTGCAAAACCATTTATATTTCCAGACAGTGAAGGGTTCAAAGAAATAATGGATCCAAAATATAATGCACTAGGCATGAACCCTGTAACGTCACGAAATGTTATGAATTTTGTGTTAATTATAGAGCAGTTTGTCAAAGAAAACATAAGGGCTCTTGTGAAGGAAAAGCTGGTGTCGCTGAATATCGATGTTGTCACCAGAATGGATAAAGCCATTTTTGGAATAAATGTGCAAATGGTCTGCGCAAGCCTGGCTAAAACCGAGATTATTGTAAAGACATTAGGCATGATTGAGCTCGTGGAATCTCACACTGGAATATACATGAAGAAAAAAAATTCTAGAATTCTTAGATGATTATGGAATATCACTAGATCAAATCTACAGGTAACAATTTGTAAACTATGTGAATTTTTAAAGAAATTGCATATTCATGCACACAGCATTACGTCTGACAATGGGCGAAACATGATAAAAGATAATAATAAACAATTGTTCAGAGCATGCAGCCTGGAACTCCGTCCGGACCCTGTGAATAGACTGGCTTAACTTTATGGAGATCCAAAAGAAGGGAGCTTTCGCTTAATCTCGGACAAAAAATCAAGTTCGACTTGGGTATGGCATTTGAATAAGACGGATTTGGACGGGATGAAACAGAATATATTGTCTGGAAAAACTGGGCAAATAGATCGGCAGTTTCCTGATCAGAGTTTGCCGTAGAGTTTTCAAATGATAGCGATGAAGGGTAACAGGCTGATTTACGCTTAGTGTTAACAAAATTATAAAACTGACCGAGCCCTTAGGTACCGAGAGAAGGCAGATTGTGAACCGCACATTTTAAATTTATTGAAAAGTCTGGACTTTATATTTTTTAGATGTGACAACTCTTTATAAACCACGGAGGTTTATTTGAAATTGACGGACAGTATAACGGAACACACAGATAAAAGAAGGAATTCAATGCATTATAAAAGATATTAACGGCCTTAGCCACGTCAGTGCATGAATAAAATTCGGACCAGTCATAGCCGGATATAAAAGTATTTAAAAGATGAAAGTTTGCCTTACGAAAGCAGCGGATTCGTTTAACCGACTTTTCGGATTTTTTATTCAGCTCTGTTCTTACGTCTACAGTCAGTTCTAGAGTTGGATGATAAGGATCTTCCGGTTGTGTGAGTGGTCCCGTTCTTGATAGGCAAACGCCTTCTGAATTTGAAACAAAACACAAGTCCAGTAAACGCCCTATTGAGTTCTTAACATGGTTCACTTGGGATAGCGCAATGTCAAGCAAACCGTAAATAAAGTCATGCGGCGCTAAAGGAAGCAACATGTTAGAGTTTTCGTTCATGGACCATGTCGCACTAGGTATATTAAAATCACCCAATACTATTAACTGATCTCGATTTGACAGTTTTTTGAAATTGACTGAATACAGGAAAGGTGATTTGCGTAAATAGGGAACTCAGATGATGGTGGGATATATGAACAAGTAATGTATACAAAACTACCGGGAAACGATAATTTTATACCTAGGAATTCGATGTCATAAAATTCGTCGAAAGTTAGTAATTCAGAGGAAAAGGTGGAGTCGACAGCAATCAGGACTCCACCTCCCCGTCTGGACTGACGATCAAGCCTATAAATAGTGTACTTACCCGGGAGAATTTCGGAGCTAAGAATATCCGTCCTTAACCAGGTCTCTGTATATACCATAATATTATATGGGAAAGAAAAACTATCCGAATACAATTTAGTCAGCTTACTAAGTAAGCCCCTTGTATTCTGATAGCAAAGAAGAAAGGAGGAGGATAGTTTTTTGGGACAGAAGAGGATGTGGAGGGGGCTGGGGATGGTTCTTTAATGGTATTTTCCATTTCCCCTGAACTATTCTTTTTATACCCGTTACTCGTAGATTAAAAGGGTATATTTTATTCGTGCAAAAGTATGTAACAGGTAAAAGGAAGCGTTTCCGACCCTATAAAGTATATATATTCTTGTTCAGGATCACTAGCCGAGTCGATATAGCCATGTCCGTCTGTCCGTCCGTATGAACGCTGAGATCTCGGAAACTATAAAAGCTAGAAGATTGGAATTTTGCATGTATATTTTAGGAGTTCCTACGCAGCGCAAGTTTGTTTCAAAATGGTGCCACGCCCCCTCTGACGCCCACAAGCCACAAGCTGTGGCCACAGTTTTGATGCTATTATGAAATTTTTTTTTGATATGTATTTGTTTCGTCAATACCTATCGATTTACCAAATAAAAGTTTGCCACGCCCACTCTAACGCCCAAAAACACATTAAACGATTAAGCCTGGCGTATACAATAGCGCCATCTAACGGATGACTTTGGAACAGCTGGCCAAGGTGCTCAACAGAGTCCACATTAATTCTCGATAAGGATTTCTATCAAAGGAAATTGCGATGGCTTTCATTTGACAATACCGAACTATATCCCAAGAACTATGCAAATCAAATCAAGTTAGCCAAATTGGAGGTGTTTCCTGGGTACCGACTTTTACATTAAAATCGGGAGCTATTTCGAGCGGCGAAAAACATACAAGAAGGCATATTTATATTAAGTTGTTTCGCTGAGTAACGGGTATCTAATATTCCCTCGGGCCAGAAACTGGTGGAACACACAGATGCTAAAAAGAGCACAAGGAATACCAATCTTAAATGATGATACTTTCCTAGCATAAGAAAATTTAAATTGTTCGACCTTCAAATCATCAACTTGGACTTTGTTACGGATATAAGCCGTAATATCCAGTGATGAGAGGTCTGGGGCGAGCCGTGAAACAAATACATGTTTTAGCTGGGCCACCCGAACGCAAGTAACCGTTTTTGGTACAACACATGCAACCCTTTTTGGTACTACAGAATTTGTACCTGTACTACCAGTATCGGCCGGTAATCCGGACGTTAAGTCTACATGAAGTGTTGGGGCCACTACTGTATTTTGATCGGACAGAGCGGAAGTACATAGCGGAGCCACATCGATTCCGGCGACTTCGGATACCAAATCACCCCGATCTTAGTACCATTTGAGTGGCGCCTAAGATTGGCAGCTGAGCTGGAATCGAATCGCGGGCAGTAGGTTGCACGGCACCTGCCATAGAATGCCCACCGACCACGACTTTTTGCGCTTTGGGGAATCGGGCTCAGCTAGCATGCGACTAGTGAGCTGCGATTCAAGCGCCACGAGCAGGTCCGTATTTTTACGGCAGTTCCGGATTAATTCCGTAACACTGCTTTTCGTGAGCCGCGTAATAGTTATTGCCTGGTTCTCATATACAATGCATTCATCGCAGTAGTAGCGTAGGCCACTCCTCTTATCGATGGCATCACGAACCAGGCCAGAGTAGCCAAGGCACTTTGCGTGATAAATTTTATCACATGTATGGCAGGGAATACTTTGCTGTCCAGCCGAGATAACTTTCTTACAATTTTTTAATGAACAGAAAGCCATTTTCGCTGATTACGGACCACTGTGCACTATAGCGGACAAAAAAATCGAAAAAATCGAAAGCGCTCAAGAACTTTTTAATGAGAGATAGATCAGAGCGACAGAGCGGGAGCGAAACACCGAATAACTTTGATGTTAAGCCTAGTATCCAGATCGACGAAAACCGTACGTCAGTCATGAGAGAGAGCGAGAGCCAAACAGCTGGCGTTCACTTTTCGTCGGGCCTTTTTTTTACGTCGGTCTCCTGATCGACGAAAAAAATACCAGAAAATTCCATAGCGTTGCCAGTCTGCGGAAAAGAACTTTGGGTGAACCCTAGCGAAAAGATTAAAAAATTTAATCTTTTGGCGTGCGCTTCTCGCTGAACATTATAAGAAATGGAGGGAAAAACTCACAAAAGTCGATTGCAGGTGTTTACATGTGAGGACAAAATAACATTAATACCATCTGGGGTGCCTCTTGTCAGAGCAAAATGTTTTTTAGGTCCAGAATGTACAAAAAACAAGAAAGGAAAGCTAACTTCGGGCGGAGCCGAAGTTGATATACCCTTGCAGAATATTCTGTAAATAATATTCTCAAAAATTATTCATATGATGCATTCTTAACACTCATAAAAAATCCCAACTTTCTAACTTTAAAAACACCAAAGTTATGGCATTTTCAATCGTTCAGTTATATGGCAGCTATAGGATATAGTCGGCCGATCCCTATAAAATTTGGTAGGTCGGATTGATTGGCCAAATAAAGAAGCCATAGAAAATCCCAACTTCCTAACTCTAAAAACACCAAAGTCAATTCGACCTGCCAAATTTCATAAGGATCGGCCGACTATATCCTATAGCTTCCATATAACGATAGGAAATACCATAACTTTGGTGTTTATACCCGTTACTCGTAGAGTAAAAGGGTATATTGTATTCGTGCAAAAGTATGTAACAGCTAGAAGGAAGCGTTTCCGACCCTATAAAGTATATATATTCTTGTTCAGGATCACTAGCCGAGTCGATCTAGCCATGTCCGTCTGTCCGTCTGTCCGTCTGTCCGTCTGTCCGTCTGTCCGTCTGTCCGTCCGTATGAACGCTGAGATCTCGGAAACTATAAAAGCTAGAAGATTGGCATTTTGCATGCAGATTCTAGGATTTAGATTTAACGCCCACAACCGCTTATATACGATATTAAAAAAATAAATATTTCGGAAAAGTAAAAATGCAGTTTTATTGTGTTTATCAATACCTATCGAAATGTAGAAGAAATCGGACCATTCGTTAAAAAGTTATGCGTGATCAAAGTTTCTATCTCCATCTCCCTCGCACTCCTTTTACCTGAGCAGTGCAGCAATAAGAATTCACCATGGGCATGGATTCAAGCTCGATTCGAACAAATGAAAAACTCTCTTTTTTTCCTTTTTTCCCCTACGTGGCATCACTGGCAAAGTCACTCGAGAGCGCGGGCAGAGCAAATGAAACCTCTATATAGTTTCTTACTCTATGCTTACTCTATGGTTTTAGATTTTTGGTTGTCACTTCGTTTACATATCGGTGCATTAATAAATAGCTTTATTTGCGCGCGTAAAATTTTGCCATTTTATAAAAACAGTCAAGCATCTTTCAATTGGCTTTTGATTGTGCTTCTGTGCGTTGATTTTTACAGTGCAAAAAGATTAAAATTAAAAAAGTTAAAAAATTTAATTTACAATACAGCGTGTTTTTTTCAAAACGCCTGTGTTGCTGTTTTCAGTGTGGTTACGGTGCAAAAAGTTAAAGTTTTTACTCACAATACAGCGTGTTTTTTTTCAAAACGCCTGTCTTGCTGCTCCGAGTGTCCTTGGTTGTATAATCTTCAATTCACAAGTATAAAAATATTTTAACTCATCTATATATTATTTTTTAATTATTTTTGCATGAATCAGCATAGGGTTAGGAAAAATGGTCGGAGGTGTATTATAGAGTGCTGCAGGGGGAGTTATAGGGATTCATCAGACTCCTTCCCAGTTAAGTTGTTTTCATTTCCATCAGATGATAGGAAACATAAAAAATGGGTTGAGTTATGCCATTTGGATGACAATTTTAATAGACGAACTTCGCGTATTTGTAATAGACATTTCGAAAGTAAATCTATTGAGATAAATAGGCTTAAAAGCAATGCCGTGCCCACTTTGAATTTAACTGACAACTTCCTTTTGCGTCCGGACAGTTCTGTTCCTTGTGAACAATTTGAATTAAATGATGATGGGGCGGAAGAACCAATTGGCATTTATGTAAACCCAATTAGGTCACACAATTTTTCCGATAGTTTAGATGTTAGCCCTTTAAATTTGGAGGCACCGAAGACAGATGCTAATTTAGTAGCTCCTAGTGCAGCGCAGTTATGTTGGCCCTTCTGATTTAGCAACTCCTAGTGTACCGCAGCTAGGAAATTGTTGTTATTGCCAAAAAAAGGGAAAAAAATTAGATGTTTTATGGATACAAAAATTACGAGATATTTTTGAGATAAAAACCTATTAACAAAAAATAGAGAAATTGAGAAGAGGTAATGTTGTAATGAAAAATGGTATGAAAGAATTAGCAAGAAAAAAGAATAAATATATTTAAAGTTATAAATAAAATTCCTCATGTTTCAGAAGAGGCAAAACTGCATGCAAAATGCTAGTAACAAAATAAAATTCTTACAACAGCGCCGAAAAAGTAATACTCAAAACATAAACTTTTATTCATTCCGAACATATGAATATATACGGGATGTTTTAAATTTAAAACTTCCATTTAAACCTTCCTCATGAGCAAAGTTGAAGCGAACATTGGAGTTTCGCAAACTTTGGGGCTTAACGTACGAGCCATAATATGCGATCAAGGCTCAAATAATAGAGCAGCATTGAAAAAATGGGGAGTTAACATAAACAAGCCGAGTTTTAATGTTAACGGAAAAGAAATATTTACAATATTTGATGCCCCACATCATCATCGTCATTGATAAATATAATAATGAAGAATAATTTAATTACGCCAGATGGCGAAGTATCTTGGGATATATTAAACAAATTATACTAACTTGAGTCCAGAAACTCAACGAGACTTTGTCCCAAATTAACTGCCAAGCATATTAATCCGAATTCATTTGAAAAAATGAAAGTTAAATAAGCAACACAAATATTTAGCCACACTGTTGCGGCCGCCATTCGAACAGTGATTGATTCTGGCGGATTTGTGGAATGCCGAAATAGCGCAGAAGCTACGGCAAATTTTAAAGAAAAAATAAATAGGCTCTTTGATTGCCTGAAAAGCCATGTTTTATATGAAAGAAACCCACACAGATGTGGAATGCAGAAAGATAATAACGTACAAAAATACCTCGTTGAAATAAGAAAGTATTTTGGAGAACTTAAATATCCACAATTGGTGCGTTGCATTGACGGAATGATTTTGAGCATATCATCTGTACTTGCACTAGCGGAAAGTGTGTGGAGCTCCGAAATATTTTATATATCAACCGCGAAATTGAATCAAGACCCCTTAGAAAACCTATTTTATTTAATAAGGGCTCGCGGAGCTACAAATAACAATCCAACGATGTATGAATTTAACATCATAATGTCAAAAATGCTATCGATGAAAATATTAGCATCCACATCAGTATCTGGTAATTGCGGCCCAGATGAAGATACAATGTTAATAAATGTTATCCAGGACTGCAGCTTAAACAAAACTTGCAATGACATAAAAACAGAAGAAAGTACCGATTTCGATATGTTCTCAGAGATAAAACGGAAATTGAGCATATTTTCGATATTGCAACTGGAATCGAATTTGATAGCAATGCCTTGCGATATTTAAAGGCTATATATTGTTAAAATTTCTGCAAAAAAAAGAGTGCGGATTGTGTTCTGCTCTATTAAAAACAAATATAGAAACACAATGCTCCACAGAACATTTTATTATAAATAAAAATTATGACTGCGCCGATAAAGGTTTAAAATTTAAAGCTCCTTCAGATTACTATTTCTCTTTAATTGAAATTCCCTACAATATTTTTAAAAAAATATTTGACAAAAGTCCTTATATAAAAACAATAAAACAAAATATTAAACATTCCTGTATACTCGCCACTGAAAAGTCCAACATTTATTCAAATTGGTTTTCGGTAACCCATTCCTGTTATGAACACAGGATGAAAATGCTAGATGGATTTATTTTAATTTTACTGAGGAAAAACTGGCTTACAGAAAAAATGTATACGTAAGGAAATGCTGTATCAACAGCTGGTGCAAGAAAACTAAAAATACTGAAACAGTAATTAGTTTCTTATAAAATGTTTAATTTATTTGTAGGTATAGGAGGTATTGTTAGGTGGGGAACAAGGAGATGTTCAAAGCATTTCGATATCTCAAGTCGACTCGTAAGTCTTTATTGAAGACTCCATCGCAAATGCAATGGTCTCTTCGTGGTGTTCCCTGGATACCAATTTAAATACATACATATATTACTTACATACACCTGTGCTTACAGCAATATTAGTGAGAAAAATTGGATAAATAAAAAAAAAGTATTTTAGAAGTTTAACCCAAATTCAGTTTTTTAAGTTGTGAAAAAGTTAAAAAACTACTATTTAACACAGGTGTACATATATGTATGTCTGTATGTATATTTATCGGTAACAAATTCGAGCGGCGACTTTTAAGAACAAACATACATAAAAATAAAAAGTGGATCATTAAATAACAACATTAAACAAAATTACACTGCGAAACAAGTGTCCTAAAAAATGTAAACAAAACAAAAGCCAATCAATCGTTCTTGTTTCTGTCCCCACCCCTAAAATTCAATCGTCGGTAGGGTATGCAGGCACCATCCCATAAGAAACAAGAGAGAACGCTATAGTCGGGTGCCCCGACTATCAGATACCCGTTACTCAGGTAAAAGGAGTGCGAGGGAGATGGAGATTGAAACTTTGATCACGCTTAACTTTTTAACGAATGGTCCGATTTGAAAAATTTCTTCTACATTTCGATAGGTATTGATAAACACAATAAAACTGCATTTTTACTTTTCCGAAATATTTAAATTTTTAAAATCGTATATAAGCGATTGTGGGCGTTAAAGGGGGCGTGGCACCTTTTTTGAAACAAACTTGCGCTGCGTAGGAACTCCTAGAATCTGCATGCAAAATGCCAATCTACTAGCTTTTATAGTTTCCGAGATCTCAGCGTTCATACGGACAGACAGACGGACAGACGGACAGACGGACAGACGGACAGACGGACATGGCTAGATCGACTCGGCTAGTGATCCTGAACAAGAATATATATACTTTATAGGGTCGGAAACGCTTCCTTCTAGCTGTTACATACTTTTGCACGAATACAATATACCCTTTTACTCTACGAGTAACGGGTATAACTATAGTTTCTTACTCTATGCTCTATGACAAACCGACGCCGAAAGAAGACAAATAGAGACGTAAGTAAAAATTTTATTTACTTTAAATTTTATTAATTTACTTCTTTTTATACAGATGAATCCCTATTATGGATTTAATTATGCCCCCCAATATCCTTCCCCATACCCCGTGCCATATCCTGCCCCATATCCCGCCCCATTCCCCCCTCATTACCCACCCCAGTACCCTCCGCCAGCATATACGGGGCCAGCTCTGTATTATGTACAGTTTCAGTATGTTTCATGTACAGGGGTGGTCAAAAGTATTTGCACATTTCTTATGAGTAAGTACGTGTAATTTGTGCAAATACTTTTGATGACCCCTGTAAAGTCATACACATGACTTTGTGTTAATGCTTATGTCATACTCAACTTACTTACATATAAGTTATGTCCAGCCGTGGTTAGAGGTGGGAAACTCCCTGGGTCTAGCTACAGTGGCTCGCAGCTTATTTATTTTGTATGTTTTAATTCTTTCGCGCAGCTTTTGCTTGTTGATACTTTTTGAAAATACTTTTATATTTTTTTTTTTTGTTCATGTTCTTCCTACGAAAATATTGTTGAATAGAAATGTTTCTTGTATTTTAGGTGCGATTTTTGTTGCTTTTATCGGGTTGTAGTTTTTGATGTCGTACTTTCTAATTTCCATTAAAATTTAAGTAGTTATGTTATGTTGTCGTGGTTGACCTAGTTGTTGTCTTTGCTATAGGGAAAACTTAAGGGATTTGGCGAATTAGATGGTTTTTTCATTTCATTTTTTCATTAATGCAGTGTATATATTTTGTGGGTTAAAGACTTTTTGTATTGCCTCAAGTTATTGATGGTGTTTATAATATTCAATGATGGTATAATTTTTAACTAATCAGTGGAACCATTTCTAAATTTAGTATGCTGTTAAACCATTTATTTTCCTTGAATTGTATAATATTTATTTTAATTTAAAGGTATATGTGCAATGATTATCATGGCAAAAAGAGTTGCCTTTTAACTAGATTTTGATTTGAGAGTGGTTATCACTGGGAGAACAAGAGAATTTATGTGCTAACCTAGCCAGGTGTTACATTTTTAGTTATGTTTATGCGTTTATTTTTATACCCTTGCAGAGGGTATTATAATTTTGGTCAAAAGTGTGCAACGCAGTGAAGGAGACATCTCCGACCCTATAAAGTATATATATTCTTGATCAGGATCACCTCCTGAGTTGATATAGCCATGTCCGTCTGTCCGTCTGTCCGTCTGTCCGTCTGTCCGTCTGTCCGTCTGTCTGTCCGTCTGTCTGTCCGTCTGTCTGTTTCTACGCGAACTAGTCTCTCAGTTTTAAAGATATCGAATTGAAACTTTGCACACACCCTTATTTCCTTTGCACGCAGTATATAAGTCGGAACGGCCGGGATCGGCCGACTATATCCTATAGCTGCCATATAACTGAACGATAGGAAATGCCATAACTCTGCTGTTTGTAAAGTTAGGAAGTTGGGATTTTCTCTGGCTTCTTTATTTGGCCAATCAATTCGACCTACCAAATTTCATAAGGATCGGCCGACTATATCCTATAGCTCCCATATAACGATAGGAAATAGCATAACTTTGGTGTTTTTAGAGTTAGGAAGTTGGGATTTTCTATGGGTTTTATATTTGGCCAATCAATCCGACCTACCAAATTTTATAGGGATCGGCCGACTATATCCTATAGCTGCCATATAACTGAACGATTGAAATTGCCATAACTTTGGTGTTTTTAAAGTTAGGAAGTTGGGATTTTTATTAGTATTAAGAATGCATCATATGAATAATTTTGGAGAATATTATTTACAGAATATTCTGCAAGGGTATATCAACTTCGGCTCCGCCCGAAGTTAGCTTTCCTTTCTTGTTTTTTAGGAGTTTGGTGTAAGTGCTCTATATTACACTTTGCCATGTTTGTTTGTTTTTCTTTTAGTACCCCATTATATTTATTAGTTCAGTTTCTCCATGTTAACATACATATACAAATTGGACTTAATAGCAATAAATCAAGTTCATTTCAATATCTTATCTTTATACCCGTTACTCGTAGAGTAAAAGGGTATATTGTATTCGTGCAAAAGTATGTAACAGGTAGAAGGAAGCGTTTCCGACCCTATAAAGTATATATATTCTTGTTCAGGATCACTAGCCGAGTCGATCTAGCCATGTCCGTCTGTCCGTCTGTCTGTCTGTCCGTATGAACGCTGAGATCTCGGAAACTATAAAAGCTAGAAGATTGTCATTTTGCATGTAGATTTTAGAAGTTCCTACGCAGCGCAAGTTTGTTTCAAAATGGTGCCACGCCCCCTCTGACGCCCACAAGCCACAAGCTGTGGCCACAGTTTTGATGCTATTATGAAAATTCTTTTTGATATGTATTTATTTCGTCAATACCTATCGATTGGCCAAATAAAAGTTTGCCACGCCCATTCTAACGCCCAAAAACCCATTAAACGCTTAAGCCTGGCTAGCGCCTACATTTTCGCCTTTCATGGCGTATACAATACCGCCATCTAACGGATGACTTTGGAACAGCTGGCCAAGGTGATTAACAGAGTCAACGTTAATTCTCGATAAGGATTTCTATTAAAGGAAATTGCGATGGCTTTCATTTGTCAATACCGAACTATATCCCAAGAACTATGCAAATCAAATTAAGTTAGCCAAATTGGAGGTGTTCCCTGGGTACCGATTTTAACATAAAAATCGGGAGGTGATTCGAGCGGCGAAAAACCTACAAGAAGGCATATTTATATTAAGTTGTTTAGCTGAGTAACGGGTATCTAATAGTCAAGGAACTCGACTATAGCGTTCTCTCTTGTTTTTTTTTTAGTTATTAACAAATGTTTCATTTTCTTTTTAGAGAAGGCTTATCCTAATATATATATCCTTAACATATTGAAGGTTTAAATAATGTTTAAATAATTCATTTGATTATATAATTTTACATTGTACAAGACGATAAATCTATAGAAATTGATTTTTACTTGATTAATTTAATTTTTTATAATTTCTTTTTATATATATATATGCATTAGCTTATTAAATTTTTTTTTTTTTGTTTTGTTTTTAACTTGTTACCTTTTAAATCCACGTGTGCCTGCAGGCCTGTAGCTGAGTGGCTGTAACTTAAATGGTTAAGGTTAGGTGATATAAATATAACAAAATTATTCATTTGTAACGATTCGTTCGGCTACGGTGGTAACAAAAAGGTAAAAGGACGCACGCGCAAGTGTCCAGCTGCTCCTTGTCGGCTATATGGGGTGGTGATCTTGTCCTCAACCTTTAGCCTTCAGTCATTTCGAAAAATATCAAATTTTGCGTGCTACGACAAGAAATTTGGGAGGGAGAATAATCGCCCACTTCTGCACAAACATCAGCTTGACAGAAACTCCTCCGAATTCCCTAAGATCCTCTGCTGTCGTTGAGGATTCTCTGATGCCCTCCCTGCCTTGGCCATTCCACACCTAATTCAATCATATCTTTGTTTGAACGGCCCCTCTGGGTCGCCAACGGCCTTCACCGGGAGATCATCCTATTTAGAGGCAATTTCAAAAGCTCTTAAAACATTATAAAAAA